>PVJX010003864.1:0-31982 GCA_004027295.1 Dolichotis patagonum
GGGCTGGGGATTTAGCTCAGCAGCATAAGCGCCTGCCTTGTAAGCGCACGATCATGAGTTCCATCCCCAGTACCTATTAAAAAGAAAAAAAAGATAAAATAGAAACAAACCAGGTATTTTGTCATAATGCAAACAGACTTATCAATTCATAAACCACAGTCTATCTATATGCTTTCAAAAGGCTCACCAGAAATATTAAGGTCACATAAAGCCTGAAAGTAAATGATCAGAAAAAGATACATCAGGCAAACACTATAAAGAGTCACTGGCATACTGATGCAGTATCTGACAAAATATACTTTAATGGGAAAAAATTCCTAGAGATAAAAATGTACGGAATGATAATCTGTGGGAGTCACCAGCAATTTAAAAATTTAAACTTACAAATGCAAACCAAAACCTAACAACTACTGGAAATTAACAAATCTTCCATCATACAAAGTATTTCAACAAACTCCCACCCCAAAACTGATACAAAAGCAGATAAAACTAAGAAGAATAAATGTGAATTCAACTAATGAATGTGTTTCTGCTATGAGACATGGAAAACTGCCACCAAAAATTAAAAACAAGTTCTTTTTAAACACATATGAAATACTATGGAAATTTGTCATAAACCAGCCACCACAGAAAAATCCTCAAAAGTCAGGTAGGGTTGTGCATGCCTGTAATCTCAGCACTCAGGAGGCTTCCACATGAGAATCATGAGTTCAAGGGCAACCTAGGCTACAAAGTGCATTCAAGGCCAGCCTGAATTACAGACTAAAACCCTGATCTTCGTCCACCCCCCAAAAAAGGACAACAATAATTCATTTTATCAAACTAGAATAATGACAGTAAAATTCAACAAGGTGAGAGTAACCAGTAAACACAGATAACATAAGTCCTTATACATTAGCAAGTCAAAAACTAAAAAACAAAGTATTTATTAAACAAAAATAAGTCATTATCAAGTGGGTAAATCAACGGAAGCAAGTGATAAGTTGATTTTTATCATTCTTGTTTTTATTATTATTGTTGGGTGTTTTGTTTTGTTTTGTTGTCTTTTTGAGACAGGGTTTGGCTATGCAGTTCAGGCTGGCCTTCAGCTCACTTTGTAGCCCAGACTGGTCTAAACTTGCAACAATCCTCCTACCTCAGCCTCCCAAGTCCTGGGATTACAGGCATGCGCCACTACACCCAGTTTTTATTGTTGGCTTTTTGAGAAAGGGTCTTGCTATGTACTGGTCTCGAAATTGTAGTGATCTGCCTGTCTCAGCCTCCTGGAATTATAGGTATGCACTACACTAGGCTTCTTCCTTACTCATTTTTTTTTAAAAAATGTGCCCACACATTTAACAGTGAAAGACAAAAGCATTTCCTTGAAAACTGCTGAAAACGACACCTGCCATTATCAAGCATATGTGCCACTGTAAAGGTTGTCCTAAGCCAGGATGGCAAACCTATGGCTCACATGTCACAGTGGGCTGTTCGCATCACTGAAAGCTATAAAAAGTTCACCATCATTGTCTTAAGCAGTGCAATAAGACTAGAATAAGATCATTTATGATAAAAAGATTGCAAAAAAATTGTCATTACACCCTGGTGCCTCGGGACCTGCACCATGTGGTTGACTCAGGGTGCCAAGAACAAGGAGCTCCTCCCCTCTCTGGGGGCAGCTGTGAGTGTGGCAGACTTTCGGCAGCCCGCAGGAGAGAGACCCTGGCGCCTCGGGACCTGCACTGTGCGGTTGACTCAGGGTGCCAGGAGAACAAGGAGCTCCTCCCCTCTCTGGGGTGCAGCTGTGAGCCTGCCAGCGCGCCGGCTGAGAATCAAACATCTCATGTTGTCCTCTCCCCCATCCCGTGCCCCCACCTTAGCAAGTGAGAGCCAGTGAACTAACATCTTGTGAAAAGATTGGGGCTATGGTATTTAGTATGAGCTCCCCGTATGCAAAGATAAGGACAACCATTTGGAGGAAAACAAGAGACAATATAACAGATAGTGAAGATCTCTGGTTGTCTAGCTTTGAAATTTATGCTTTCTTATGTCCCGTTCTGTTCTGTTCAGTTGTGTTTAATTTTACCCCCTTTAACATAAAATTTTTTAAAAAACTGTCATTACAGATATTCTTCTTCTAACAACCTACCTGCTTAATGACTGTTTAGATTTATAAGCGAGGTGCGTTGTTCAGGCCTACGAATAGCCAACAGAACTTACAACCCATCTCTTTTTTTATACAGTTCTATTTATAGAGCTTCCATGTCTTTTTGTACGGTGTACCTTGTTTATACAGAACTGCAATTCTTGCTGATTATACTGTACAGTACATGCAAATAAAAGCAAAGTTGTGAAGCTGGAGTTTCCTTTGACCATTTCTTTGTTCTGACTACTGTAATGTACATACTACATACAATTCCTCATTTAGTAACCAATTCATTTAAAAACCTAGTCTCAGGACTGTGACTCAGTGGTTAAATGAGAAGTACTGGTATTCAAAGATGAGATTACCTACACTAAATCCTCAGGAGAGCACACAGGCCATTTTTATTAAGTTGGAGAAGTTACAACAGGTAAGGGCTATATATAAAAGCTACCTGCATTTCTGTTACCAGCAAATAGAATATTTTATTTTTAAAAACATCACTTACAATAATAACAAAAACTATGATGTACCTAAGAAATAAATCTAACGAAAGATGTACAAGATTTGTAAGGACAAAAAGCATAAAACTGGCTGGGCATGGTGGCACACAGGAAGCTGAGGCAGGACGCTCTCTCCAGGAATTCAAGGCCATCCTGAACTACACATCGAGATCTTGTCTTTAAAAAAAAAAAAAATCTGGAGTCCTGGAGTCTGCAGGCCTGTAATCCCAGCACTCGGGAAGCTGAGGCAAGCGGATGGTCATTCAAGGCCAGCCTGCACTACACAGCAAGACCTATCTCAAAAAACAAAGACAAAACCTGTTTCTTCATCATCTACATGGGTTGTACAAGGTCTAGAACACTGACAGAACCTAGAGTTCCTTTTTTGTCCTTATTATATTCTACACTTTCAGTATATTCTACACTTTCAGTAAACATCTACTTGTTTAGATCTCGTAAAAAGTAAAAATACCAGCCACAAACTGAAAAAAGATTCATCACAGATAATAGAGAGTATTAATCAGAACATAGGGCCAGGGATTTAGCTCAGCGGCATAAATGCCTGCCTGACAAGAGCAAGGTCATGAATTCGATCCCCAGTACAAAAAAAAAAATCAGAACATATAAGAATTCACACAAATAAGAAAAAAATTTTTTAAAACCCAACAAAAGGAAAAGAAACAGGTAAACTAACATTTCACAAAACAGAACTCCAAATGGTTAGGAACAATATAAAAAGACATTTGACTTTACTAATAATCAGAACAGAACATCAAATGTGGTCACAAGTAATAAAAATGGAGAAAGGATTTGAATAACTCTTGTCCAAAGATTACTATATATAGCTGCTAAGCTATAAAAAGGATAATTATTATCCAATGTGCAAATAGTCAACAACTTAAAGTGTGCGCAACACTAGTCATTAAGCAAACATTAAATCAAAATAAACAAAATATTTGTTAACACTAGGATGGCTGTACACAGCAAACAGGAACGGAAAATAAGTGTAGATAAAGACATAGAGAAACTGGAACACTAATGTAGTGTTATCAAAAATGTTATACACTTGAGTTGGGGATTTAGCTCAGTGGCCCACTCAACTGGCTGCCTGGTAAGCACAAGGTTTTGAGTTTATCCCTGGTACCAAAAAACAAAAAAAAAGTAATAAAAAGTTATAGAACTAACTATAATCCCAGCACTCATGAAGCTGAGGCAAGAGGATCGTTCTAAGTTCAAGACCAGCCTAGGCTACAAAATGAGCTCACAGCCAGCCTGAACTGCCTAGCAACTGTCTCAAAAAGACCAAAGAAACAAACAGACAAAAAAATAGTGGGGCATGGTGGTGCACTCTTGTAATCCCAGCACGGGCTACAACGTGATCTCCAAGTCAGCCTGAAGCACATAGCGAGACACTGTCTCAAAAAGACAAAAAACACACGCGCACACACACATGCACACACACACACGTACACACATGTACAGTCACTCTGGAAAATACTTCAGTTCTTCAAAATGTTAACCATAGTTTACTGTATTACACCCAAGTATATACCAAGAAAAATAAAACATGTCTACCCAAAGTCTTATATGCAAAGGTTCACAGAATGATACTTGACAGCCAAAAGGTGAAAACAGCACAAATGTCCATCAAGTAATGAATGGATATATAAATGTTGTATATCCAGAATGTCACTGGCAATTACAAAGAATGAAGCACTGACACTGATACTAAACATGGGTAAATCTT
This sequence comes from Dolichotis patagonum, assembly GCA_004027295.1. NCBI lineage: Eukaryota > Metazoa > Chordata > Mammalia > Rodentia > Caviidae > Dolichotis > Dolichotis patagonum. The sequence continues at coordinate 4,373 of PVJX010003864.1, forward strand.
TAAAATATTATCTAAGTAAAAGGAGACAGTCACAAAAGACCATTCTATGGTTCTATTTATGAAATGTCTAGAATATGCAAATGAGGACAAAGTTTCTTTAGGAAATGAAAACCTTCTAAAATTAGATTGTGGTGATGATTATACAATTCTACAAATATATTAAAACCCTTTAAATAGGTAAACTGTAGGGTAAGTGAACTATAGATCGAAGTTATTTTAAAAAAACTGAGCCAGGCATGGTGGTACATACCCACAGTCCCAATTACTTGGGAAGCGGAGGTAGAAGTATCCCAAATTCAAGTCCACCCTGAGCAACACAGTAAGACCCTGTCTGTCTCAAAATAAAAAAGTTTACAAGGGGCTTAGAATGTAGTTCAGGAAGAGTCGTACATGTCTCACTATCCTGCAATTCTCACCACAATCTATACTCTGGAGAGATGTTTTCTGCAATTGTTGAAAGCAACTTTCTTTCTCCCTGGAAACAATCCTACTCTTCACTGACAGGACTATGAATAAAATGAGACTTAGTCCAAAATATAACATGGCAGATAAAAGGAATAAACTACAGCTGCATGTTTCAACATGGACAAACCTCTCTGTATATCTACACCTTTCCTTCTCATCCCAGCTTTAATGCCTTTTCCTACCACTATAATCACTTCCTGGCCCTCTGCTGCTTTGCCATTCTTTCTTAGAAAACCACCATTCTGCTTAAAGGAAGCACTGCCCACCAGGCCTCAGCAAACAACTTAGCAGTTACTGTTTCCATTTTGACTCAGGACACTCTCCAGGAGGAGGCCATACCATACTGCTAAACCACTCACACCCTTACTTTCCCGTAGAATATTTCATCCCTTCTCTCTCCTCATAATCCCCCAACTTCTCCTGGTTCTCACTGGGCCTGAGAACTTTCCTCTCACTAAGAAAAAAAGATGGAGGGAATTTCTAGAGCCAAAGAAAATGTCCATATGCTTCCATAGCCCATTTCTCATCTGCTCTCCCTCCTATCATGAAGAGGAGCCCATAGATGCCAACTCTCCACATGGGTGCCTGATAGAGGCTCTAGCAATGAAGCCTCTCTTATTTCATCTTATTTCATCAAGCTGCATTTCCTTTATAGAATCATTTCCCATCTAAGGTTTCTCCCATCTCAGTAAAAGCTCAGAAAAGTTCCAAATCTTTCCTCATCTCTAGCTGATCCACACAACAAAGTGTTCTCTATTTGGGTTCCCCTTCTTGCAGTCCTTCCAGACCTCCTCAAACTGCTCAAAGTCATCCATGACTTCCCTGCTACAACAGACAAACCCAGACACTCCGCCTCATCGCAGCAGCATGTGGCACAGGTTCCCAGGTCCCCCTTCACAGCAACATGTTCCCTTGGTTTCATAACCAGCACCCTCACCTGCCACCTGAGAGACTGTTCCTCTGATCCTCCCTCCTTCAGTGCACTTGCTGAGCCTCATGATTCTGCAGGGCCGTCTCAACAGCACATTGCAACTGGCAGCCCAGACCTCTCCCCTGCACTCCGCATGCCTTCATCCTATCTAATCTCCAGTCTGGTCTCTAAAAGCTTCACAAACTGGACACATTCAAACCCAGCTCCTGATCTGATTTGCACACCTGCTCCTTCCAGGCTTCCCTTTCTTCATAAATGGCTACTCTTTGCTGCAAGCAAAAAAATCCCTGCTATCTTCTTTCACTTCTCTCACACCCACATCCAATCTGCCAGCAGAGCCTGTATGCTCCCCCTTTAAGGAAAATCCAAAATCCAACCACTTCTCACTACCACGCCTGTTCCCCCTCAGTCTAAGCTGCAATGACTGCTCTTCTGGATCACTGTCCTGGCCTCTAGCCTCCTTCCAGCAGTGCGCAGGAAAGGAAGGCTATTCTTAACATAGCTTCAGGGGGACCTTTTAGAAACCAGATCATGTCACATCTGTGCTCAAAACACTATCTGACTTCCCATCTCACTGAAAGGAAAAAAAAGTCTTAAAAGATTGCCTCTGTTCTACCTCAGCTCTTGCCTCCACCCATATCGGCCTCCTACTGTCTGCAAATCACAGCAGCCACATCCCCTAAGCAGCATCTTGTTAATCATGCTGGACCCTGTGCCTGTAATGTCCATGCCCATGGCCTCGGGTTGGACCCCCTACTCTTGTGCAAAAGGTCCCTTTTCAGTAAAGCCTACCCTGAAGCCTGTATTTCAAACCACCAACTTACCTAGGTCCCTTGCTTTACTTTTCTCCTCCTATCATCATAAGGTTTCCACCTTTTACACAACTGTTAACTTCTTCCCTCTAAAATGTATGCTCTATGAGGCCAAGAACTTGTCTGCTTTGTTCATTGCTAATATATCCAGTACTAGAACAATGTCTAAAAAACCCTGAGACATAATTAACCAGTTACATTTTGGCTCTGGAAAATAATGTTGAAAAAAAAAAAAAAGTCTCAGAACAAAATGTTTAAGTGTATATAGTTTAATGATATGCAAAAATTAAGTTACATTATATAAGGATATATTCACAGATGGCAACACCATAAAAGCAATAAAATGCTCAGAAAGAGGAAGAGGGGAGAGAGAGGAAATACAGGGAACCAAAGGTAGTAAGGGCATTCTATTTCTTAAGCTAGTTAACGGGTACACAACTGTTAGTTTTAATTTTTAATATATTTATACACCACATTATACTCTTTGAATATACGATCTCATTAGAAATTAAAATAAAAATAAGATAAGCAGTGGCACACAATGGTTCATGGGCAAAACAACACAGCCCACCATGTGTTTGTTTAGTGAAAGCTCTGTAAGAAAACAGGGGTTGGTGATTTAGCTCAGTGGCCTAAGTGCTTACCTGGCAAGCACGAGGTTATGAGTTCAATCCCCAGTACCAAAAAAAGTTAAAATCTATAGGAAAACAGACACTTTCTCCTTCTTTGTTTAGGTATTGGCTGTGGCCAAAGATGAGTAGTTGCTGGACCACTAAGCCTACATAAAGCCTAAAATATTTACTAAATGGCCCTTTACAGAAGTAGTTTATAGACATCTCAACAGCAGTATCTGACTGTGATGTGGAATTTGTAAAGAAATTAAATGCAAAATTAGAAAGAGTCATCTGCTAGCATGTATTAATAATACTTCAAGACATGTTATGGTCCACAGCACACTGAAAAAAATACAGTTCTATGTAACATAGGAGTTACCTTTATAATGCCAAGTGTCAGAGACCTTAAAAATATTTTAGAAAGCAAACTGCAAAATGTCAAATTTATGTTTTCTACTCTAGCCAAAGAAAGGATTATGTTACATACACATGTTTATATGTGAAATAAAACAAGTCTGTAACACAATTCCAACTTGAAGAAAAAATTTGCATTTAAATGCTCACTCCAAAACTTCCCTTGACCAAAATTACCATCACCCTGTGTCTTAGTTACTTTTCTTGTTGCTGAGACAAAATACTACCTGACACTCAAAGTTAAAGGAGGAAAGGTTCATTCAGCTCACAGTTTGCTGGTATTTCAGTCCACAATAGGCTGGCTCCAAGCCACCGTGGCATGCAGAGGGGCATCAGAGAGAAATAGTTCATGGCAGGCAGAAGACATTAAGTACCAAGCTACACGCAACAAGCAGCTTCTTTCTGTCCCCTTATATTCTATCTAGGCTACCCACTCTTGCAGTATTCACACCCAGAACTATGCCAAACCAATCAGTGGACTAATTCAGTAATCACACATTATTAATTCCAGTATCACATACATACTCTAGATCCAGCCACCTCTGAAAAAGCCCCACCTATAAACCACAAAAGGCTGTGGGGAGACATCTAGACATAAGCATAACATCCTGTATTTCCCCAGAGTAGCCAGTTAGACCTCAATGCTTCTCTCAGACCTGTAATAGTCCATTTCTCTGCTTTAGACCATTCACTGCACCTCAGAGTTGTTTCTGTATTTCTATTATTAAGGAGTATTAATAATTCTACTGGGCACTGTGCTAAACAGTTAACACTTAATGTTCACTTCACAGGTAAGGCAATTAAGGAAGAAATGTTATATAATGTCAGGATCACACACCCAGAACTCAAACCCAACTATTTAAGGGCCTGTGTACTTCTAATAACCACAATATATTGTGAATTGAAAACAGAAACCAGGTACTAACTACCTTAGCAGCAAAATCCTAAGCCTGTGATGCATACCAAATGCACAGTTGTTGAATCCATCTAAAAGTGCAATGAAGCAAGGATGAGAAACCCAGAGTGCAAAGGGGTGTCATTTAAGGAGTGTTGTCTAATCAGATGAAGCAGGAGTCTGGCTCTCAGACAGCAGAGGCAGATGAGAACTGCTCTCTGTTCAAAGACAGTAGAAACTCTGTATCAACAAGTCTCTGTACACTCATCTATTACATGACCAAAAAAAAAAAAAAAAAACCCAACATGCACTAGCATCAAAAGGAAACAATTCAGAAGTTAGCATTTATTAAGTCTCAGTGAAATCTAGCTATAAATTCATTCTTGAAACAAATGGCACCTAAAATGGTGATACAGTGGGACAGCCACAACCCCATGGAATCACCAAGGAACAGAGATTGCTCCACTGCCTCTGGATTCATTCTTCAGTTGGTCTAAATCTTTCTGTAAGTATCAACAACCTTTAAATTCTGTTCCAGTACAAAATCATGATTTTCATGAAAGGCAACTCCCAAGAGCCAATCAAATCAGTATGTCAATAATCCTCCCACAATTCCCCCTATCTGGGGACTGAAAGGCCAGGCAACTTCACCAGCCCAGGTCCACCTAACTAGGACACCAAAGAGCACACCTAGGTGGAGACCATGACTTGCTCATGTTCTGATGCAAATTCTCCTTTTTCCTCTTCTCAAAAGGTGTCCCTGCCACCAGTATTCTTGCTCAGATTTACATCCAGCCACAGGAAACCCAGAACTCCAATTAATAATCTACAACTTTCTCAAAGTCTGACTCAATATCTTATTTCTGCAGCCTTTATAGTTCTGCTTTCTAATGGTCCAAAAACTAATCTCTCACTCATCTTTTCTTGTGCCACCATATTTCATAGCAATCGACTTGTGTATAAATATTTCTAGTCAGTAGGTAATTTTGGAACTAATAATATCCTAGTTTTCCAGAGTTACTGAGTACATCAGCAGGCTCCTTGTATCTATTAGATGTTTAGAACCTATCAAACTTTCTTTTGGGCCGGGGATATAGCTCAGTGGCACAGCGCCTGCCTGGCAAGCTCAAGGTCCTGACTTTGATTTCCGGTACTAAAAAACAAAACTTTCTTTTGCATAAATTCAGTCAAATGTGTTGTCTGCACTAACTTTACAATAGATCAGCATTATCTGGCTGTAAGTGACAAGTGGTCAAGAGCCTCTAATCAGGATAAAGCCAGCTATTTGTCAACTCAGTGACATGAAGCATTTTAGTACAAATATCCTTTTAACTGTTTCTTCATCTAGCCAATCTAACTGGTCTCCACACTCCCATCACTATCTACTTCAAGAATATTTAGCAAGAAACTACAAGAAGTCTCTGATGATTCTGGAACAAGTTAATGTTTCAAGTTAGACTACAGGTCAACCAACATGTATGGGAACAATAAACATCAATTCTATTTGTCATTACTAAGCAACTTCTTCAGCACGGAAGGACTGGCACTGCTTTTTAAGAATGCCAAATCAAGCAGATATGTCAAAGTAACTATTAATACAAATGAAAAAGACATATCTATCTTTCTTTTGCAACCTCAACCACACAGTTTAAACAAATAACCCAACCAACCAGTAGAGGTTTTTTCCTCTGAGCTCTCCAGTGCCTCTCACTGTCAGCCTACTTAGACCATATGCAGTTGTCCCTCTGCATCTTTCAAGATTGGTTCCAGTACCTTCCCACCTCCAGTGTGAACACCAAATATAAAGGCCTGAAGTTCCTTACATAAAATGTTATAGTGTTCTTATGTGACCTACAGATATTGTCCTGTGTAATTTAAATTATGTCTATGTTATTTATATCTAACACAATGAAAATGCTATGTAAATAGTTTTTATATTGTTTAGGAAATTATCAGAAAAAAGTCAGTGTAAGTTCAGTATAACAAAACCAGCAACCATCCAAGACGTAACTACATTGTACTCAAGACAGAAAAAATGTTCAAACAAGTGCTGCACAGACTGAAATGGTTGGTGGCTACAGCAAAGTATGCCTATGTATCCTTTCATTCATGTGGCTTCAGTTTAACGTACAATGCCTGGGGTCAATTCAAGTTTTATCTTTTAGAACTTTTGGGAAATTTTTTTTTTTTAACATTTTCATTCCATAGCCGGACTAACCCATGGATGGGGAACTTGAGAATACAGAACTCTGTGATATGCATAGCCAACTATGCTAGTTCTAACAAATTTTGTTAACTAGTCTCCTTTGTAATTGCTTGCCTCTCCCTCTAGAAAAGGACTTCATGAGTACTTTTTTTTTTTTTTATCGGTACCAGGGATCGAACTCACGACTGCCTGCTTGCAAGGCAGGTGCTTATGCCGCTGAGCTAAATCCCCAGCCCCAAGTACTTGAATCCCTAATACAGTTGCTGGCAGGGAAAGAACTTAAAATACCTGCTGATCAAAAGTAAATGCGGGGCCAGGGATTTAGCTCAGTGGCTTAAGTGCCTGCTTGGCAAGCGCAAGGTCATGAGTTCGATCCCTGGTACCAAAAAAAAAAAAAAAAAAAAAAGTAAATGCGGTCACTTACAGTTCTCAACACAGGTCAAATTTCAGCCTGAAGGGCCAGGGATTTAGCTCAGCAGCATAAGCACCTGCCTGGCAAGTGCAAGGTTGAGTTCAATCCCTAGTACCCCCCACAAAAAAATTTCAGCCTGAAGAATGACAAAGTGCCCCATGACTTTCTGCTCTATGTTTGAGTATTAACATTTAGTTCACAAAACTTTTTATCGTTTTCACCCTAACATTCTTTCAACCACTCAACTGTATAATCTAAACTTTTAAGTGTGAGCAAGAAAAGTATCTCTTGCCAGGCAAGATGGCACACACCTGCAATCCCAGCACTCAGGAGGCTGAGGCAGGATTGCCATTAGTTCAAGGTCAGCCTGGGCTACCAAGTCAGTTCAAGGCTAGCCTGGACTACAGAGTGAAATTCTGTCTCAAAAAAAAAAAAAAAAAAAAAAAATAGAATCTCTGCTTTTACTGCTGTACCTCATCTCCAGGAAAAAACAAAAACAAAAAACACTCCTCCTCCATTTGGGTCAGAGTTCAGAGCACTACGGTTAAGCATTCCCTACACTGTCTCTCTTTTGTTAGATTTGTTTGGTAAACTGGTCTAGGGCTAGTTCTTTGGAAAAAGGTCTCCACTAAAATAGGAAAGAAAGGGGGAGGGGAGAGAAGGGGTGGGGAATAAGGAGAAAGGAAAAGGTTGAAATTGAAATTAGGATCTAAAACAAGAACTGACAGCTGACTGACAAGAGAGAGCAAAAGATACAAAACACAAAAATTAGCACAGTGGGCTGGCATGGTGGCGCACACCTGTAATCCCAGCACTTGGGAGACTGAAGCAGGAGGATTGTTGCAAGTTCAAGATCTGCTTGGGCTACAAAGTGAGCTCAAGGCCAGCTTGAACTGCATAGTAAAGCCCTGTCTCAAAAAGACCAAAAAAAAAAAAAAAAAAAAAAGCACAGTGTAAGTTTATTCAACGTAGATACACCCTAATCTAAGAGTTCTGTTAAGTTTCAGCACACTATGACAATGTATTTTCATGCTGTAAAGGGGGAGAAACAGTTGCCAAATCATCTTAGAAAAATCATTCAGCTGGGCATGATAGTACTCTCCTGTAATCCCAATTTCCTGAGAAGCTGAAGCAAGAGAATCTCAAGTTTGAGGCCAGCCTGGAGCTTATGAGATTATGTCTCTAGACAAAAAAAAAAAAATTTGCAAAGGCTGGGGATGTAGCTCAATTGTAGAGTGTTTACCTAGCATGCACATAGTTTGTTTATATGTATATATGTTTGCATGCATATATCTATATGTATGTACATATGTATATATGCATGCATGTAAGCATTTCAGAGGTACTGGGGATCAAACCCAGGGCCTTAGCATTGAGCTGCATCTACAGCTCTTTTCTGTTTTGAAACAGGATCTGATGAAATTACTGAAGTGCACAGGCTGGGCTCAAATTCGGGATCCCCCTACCTCAGCCTCCCAGAGTGCTAAAATTACAGCCACACCTCAGAACAACCAGATGACAATTCACTTGGTATTTATCTTAAAGTTCTGTCTTCAGCCACCTGAAAAATGATGTACATATCTCATTTTTCCCCGATACATATTAACCTCTAAGATGGGATCTATGCACTGCAAAAACAGAGCTCACAGACCACTTGAAGAATCTTCTACTCACAGATCTCAAATCTGTGGTCCTTAACAATGGTTCCAAAACCCAGCATCAATCACTTCAGTACTGTCAAGAAAACTTTTTAAAATTAGATTCTCAATCTCATCACAAATTTCCAAAGGTGAAGTCCAATATATACGGTGTTAAAGTGTCCCAAATGACTAATGTAGGCCAGTCTAGCATCTTCTAGAACAGGACTTTTCAACCTCTACACCACTGTTATTTGAGGCTGGACAAATCTGTTGGGGGAGGGGACCTGTCAAGTGTGCATAAGGTGTTTAGCAATAGCCTTGGCCTCCACCCTCTAGAAGCACACTACAAATGTGACAAAGCAAAAATGTTTCAGAAATTCTCAAATGTTTTCTAGGTGGCAGAATCACCCCAAATTGAGAAGCCCCAATGTAAAGTAAATTTTTAAAAAAGCAATCATTTTACTGAATTGTCCTTTTCTTCTCAGTACTAGAATAAAACCCAGGGCCTCATGCAAGCAAGGCAAGTGCTCTATCACCCAGCCCAAAACCCAATCATTTTAGAAGAGATACCTGAAGGTATCAGATGATGTAAAGAAAACATGAGATGGAAATGTAACTGCCCCGTATGATCAGCACATTGCATACACACTGAAATATTATACTGCACCCCATAAATATGTACAATTATTATTCAGTAATTAAAAAGAAAAGCCAGATGTGGTCATACACACCTAGAATTCCACCACTCTCGGAAGCTGAGGCAGGAGGATCACAATTGAAGCCCAACCTGGACAATTTAGTGAGTTAGCAAGACCCTGCCCCAAAGAATTAAAAAGAGGTGATGTAGCTCAATGAGAAAGCTTCAGTACTGCCACCAAAAAAAAAAAAAAAAAAAATCCTGAGATTTTCTTAAGGACAAAAATATGAAAGCTGCTTAAAGCCAGTAAGAAGGACTATTTTTTTCAGTGCCTCCTAGCTAACACTATTCAACCTACACTGGGGCTCAGGTCTTGATTTATAAGAATTAGACTACACTTGTGCATTGTATAAAATACAGTTGTGCATTGTATAAAATAAACAATGTTGGTTTTAGTTTGGCAGATGATTAGAAGAGCTTCATCATCACTATCATGCACTCTTCTGATGTATAGTGAAATGTAAAATTTTAGACCAATATATACTCATAAAGTTTTAGACTTCTCAAATACCTAAAAATATAACTGCAAGATACAAGCTCCTCATAGAAACAAACTGATTATCAATTCTGCCAGGGCTATCTTAAAGGAAGTGATGTTTACTTACATCAAGTGCATTATCTTTTGGACTAAACTGACACAAAAATTTTTAAAAAAGCATAAGCAAATATAACCCTGTCAAGTCTTAACTATTACTATTTTCTGTCCAGTTATATCTGATTCTCAAATTCTCAATTAATTAAATGAAACTAGTAAGCTGCTTTGTGTGTGTTTGGTTTGGTCTGCTATGCTTTACACAAAAGCAAATGTCTTAGAAACCCAAAACAATCTTCTTCCTGTCATTTAGTAAGTTGCACCAGCAAGATGTTCATCTCTACCCTAAGAGCAAGTCTATCAAAATACACTTTCCCCAGTGCAACAAAGCAAACCACACCAAGGGAGAAGGGAACATTTTAAAGTACCATGATGAAGGGCACAGGTGAGGTATTAAATGACTGAGTTTAGGTATGACTGTAAACAAGGGGATGACAGTTTACTAAATATTCTACATACCCTGAAAAGACACACTGAGGTGCAAATAGCTTCCAAAGCATTGATCTAGGATAACAGCTATTTCTCAAACTTTGGGCCCCAGCCTTTATCCAAAATGCTTGGGACCAGAAGAGTTTGCAATCTTAAAGAGTTTTTGGATTTAAGAGTATACAACATACTTTACCAGTAAAGGATTCCTAATCCAAAAATTCAAAATGCTCTAAAATCTGTAACTTTGCTATGTATGGTGGCACATGGCACACGACTGTAATCTCCAGCACTCTGAGAGGCTGAGGCAGAAGGACTGGAAGCTTGAGTCCAGGCTGGCAATTTAGCAACCTAGTGAGCACCTGTCACAGACATAAAAATTTTAGGGGCCAGTGATATGCTCAGAGGCATAAGCACCTGCCTGACAAGCATGAGGTCGAGTTTGGTTCCCAAAACAACAACAAAAAAAAAACTACAAAAAAATGTTTTAAACAGGGCACAGTGATATACGTCTATAATCCCAGTACTCAGAAGGCTGAGCTAAGAGGATTGCTGTGAATCAAGGCCAGCCTGGACTACAAAAGAAGACCCTGTCTCAAACTTTTAAAAAAAAAAATTTTTTTTAGCGGGCTGAGGATGAAGCTTAGTGCAAAAGCCCTGAGTTCAACCCCAAGTACTGCAAACGATGATGGGGGCAGCTCAGGATATAATCATGGTGAAGGCTCTGTTTAATACCATAAAAATAAATACATATATACATAAAAGCTAAGCTTTTTCAGCTCTAAAAATCTAACCACCCAAAACCCTAAAATCAAAAATGGTCTAAAATCCAAAACTTTTGAGCATCAAATCAGCAAAGTTTCAGATTTCAGAGCACCCAGGAGCAGTATCCACAAGTACATGAACAACAATCTTGTTTAAACTCTTGATGATGATTCTGTATTTAGCCACTTCTTAAACAAAATACTCTGCAGACCATTAATTCCAGAAAATGTATGTAATTTAAATTTCATCAACTCCTCTCCTGAAAAAATAAATCAGTCCAACTGACCCTTAAAAAAGAGTGAAGCGCCTGCCTGGCAAGTGCAAGGTCGTGAGTTCGAGCCCCAGTACCAAAAAAAAAAAAAGTAGTTGGGGATGCAGCTTGACGTAAGTGCCTGCCTGGTAAGTGCGAGGCCCTGAGTTCGATTGCCAGTACCAAAAAAAAAAACAAAAAAAAGCAAAAACCACAGAGCTCTCTACAGACATTAACCGTCAGATCTTAAACAGTTATTTCACTTCCTAATTATATCTAAACATTTAAAATCAAATTTAAATTAAAACTAATAACCACTGATTACTGAGCTGATTGATTGTGAAGCACGATTCTAGGCACTTTGTGTGTATTAACTCATTTACACTTATACTTGGTCACAGGTATATCATATACACTTGTTGAACAAACTTATCAGAGATACTACTATTCCCATATTACGGAGAAAAGAGAGAGGTTAAGTAACTTGCCCAAGGTCACAGAGCTAGAAAGTAGTTAAGCCTAGGCAGTATTTAACTCCAGGAAGAACGAAGCTCAATCACCAGCACTAAACCTGTATCTTAACTTTTGCCACTTAAGTCATACTTGAGTGGCTGGAAACCAGGAGTCCCTTTTGACCTGCTGCCTATCCACAACGTGACCTTGAGGGTAAAATCTAAGTAAACTTCACTGAACAAAGTGAGTCAATATCCACATTAACAGTACTACAAGCACTACAGGAAACTACCACGTGCCCCCTCCCACAAAAGCCAAACATAAACAAAGCTCGACGTAAAGTGCCAGACAAACGACAGTAAGTCAGGAGGTGGAGACGTCAGAGCAGCACAAAGACACACACCCCCCGAGAACTCATTCGGTCCACCTACAACTAAAAGGCCGATTTCTGATCAAAGCATACAAGGCCCGAAGAGGCAACGTCTCCAAGTTAACAGGGAATGGGCTTCTTTAAGAGGGAGGTCCTCGGAGCCACAAGAAGGACCACCCCCCTGGCTCGAAGACGCCAGGGAGGCAATCGTGCCCAGGTCCGCATCGGAGTCACAACATCGGAGCCGGAAAATCACTCGAAAGGCTACTGGGAGACTCCGAACTGGTTTTTGTGTATTTCGATGACTCTGCGGCAAATTACCAGAAACCCACAAAACTTGTTTCTCGGAGAGCAGAGCCCAACAAAGGCCTTCGCGAATCTTTACTGCGAGTTGCTGCCTCAACTTGACACGCTCCCGGAGGCCCCCAGAAGTTTACAAGGAGCCGGCAGCCAGGAGGCCCCGCAGGTGCGGGAGTGGGGCCGGGCACCGTGCGACACCGCGAGCCGGGGAGTCGGACCAGGACCGGACCTGAGCTGGACCCGGTTCCGGCGCGCCTCGCCCGCCAGCCGTGCAAGGCCGAGAACGTCAACGAGGCGCAAAGTTCGCCGTCCGGACGTCCCGCCCCCGGCGCCCAGCCCGCGGGGCCCGGCTGACAGGAGCGGGCGGGAGCGGTCGGAAAGGACTCGGCGCCGCGCCTCCCGGGCCCGCGGAGCAGCGAATTCCGGGGGGGAGGGGAGAGGGGCCGGGACGCTCCCTCCCCGCGCCGCCCAGGTCCAGGCCAAGGGCCCTGCCGCCCGCCCACCCGCGCGGTTCGCGCACCCGCGCCACAGCCCGCTCCGCTGCCCCCCTTCCCCATTACCTGAAGGTGCCCAAGACCCGCCGCTAGTTGCGCTCAGGCGGGAAACGCGCTCACCGACACCATCAGCGAAGCGCCCAAAATGGCGGACGTATCAAGCAGGCCTTGAGTTCCCCCGCCCTCCCTCCGGCCTCCTGACAGCCAATCGTGACCCTGACACCGCCTTTCATCTGTGCTCATTGGCCTTCCTCTCCCGCCCCCAGCAATCTATTGGATAACCTGGCGATTCCTTTACCTCTACTCCGATTGGCTCATAGATTTTGTCAGTCAAGCTCGAGGGGAGCATTCTTTTCCCAAGGACCTGACGGATCCGGAATCTTTAGGACCCTGGAGTCTAAGAAACAAATCAGAAATCCGGGGAAGCCTGGCTGGGTCTCCCTACGCCGTAGCAACAGCAGGTCCTCCGCTTGATGGACACTTTGCACCACCAATCCGAGGGGCGAATACCTTTTAAAACTAAATTGAACCAAACCAGTCTTGGCAGTGGAACTCGGCATGTAAGGGAACCAATGGAGTGACGAGGTGACTGAAGGCAGGTGGGGTTGCGGCGGGGAGGGGGAGACCGGTGATGACGTGTATCACAATAAGCATCCGGGCGGAAATATTTTCAAGCTGGGGAATTAGCTCAAGTGGTAGAGCGCTCGCTTAGCATGTGAGAGGTAGCGGGATCGATGCCCGCATTCTCCATCTTTAGGTTTTATGAGTGGGGTACTGCTTTCTCACAACTGTTTGACCCTTAATAAGATGACAACCCGGGAAAATGGGGTCAAGATGACAGGGTGTTGCCAAGTGTCCCCCGCTGTGACCCATTACTACCAGGATAGAGATCCTCAATAACGGGAGGTATAATTGTCATTTTTGTCTGACGCTTGAGCTTTTCCCAAAATGCTAGGCCGGGCCCTTCCACTGCCATCTCTCCTCTTGGAGAGGCAAGATCTTAGGACCTCAAGACCCGCGCTTCACACTACCCAGGGTACCCAGGATTGCCCACCTTATGCCCCTAGGAACAATCTACCCCAACACAGGGCGGAAAGGAGGCTGCTGGAGCGGTGAAGTTAGGTGTACTGGAGCTGCCCCAGGGGGACAGTGAGAATCCTGAGGGCCCACAGGGATGGCTCTGAGGGCAGGGGTGGTATAAACAGCAGGTGACCCTAAGGTGAGCAGACTGGGGTGCAGACCCTTCCTGGGGAAGTGACATTTCACCCCACAGGACATGTAGGACTAATCCTTTCTTGGGTCTAGGTGTCTGCAAGAACACCCTCCCTGGCACCTCATCGTGGGGTTTTGCAGTACTGGGGAGGCAGGCGTGCCCCAGGCAGGGTGGGAAACTAGTGACAGAGATGACTTATGAAGGATTCTAAGGAACAGTGCCACTCCCGGATGCTAACATCTTGGGGTCCGGTGTCTCTCAGCAAGTCCATCAGCTGCCCAGTAATGCTGGCTTGGTCAAGAATGGGCAGTCTGGCTCAAAGAGGGCACAGTGAGTGAAGTTATTTTGTGGCTTCTTCAGGCCGCCTTTGGGAATTCTGGCCTGTGAGGACAACAACAGAGCTTGACCACTACTGATCTGAACACTGGCTGCCTTTCCTAAGTGCAGCATCTCTCTGTACCCACCTTTGTTCTTTGCATGGCCTCCAGCTACCTCACTGACTCAGACTTTTGAGTTCTAATACCTTTCACTTAGCATGTGCAATTTATGCAGCTTGGGTTGGGGCAACCACAGGAACTGGGGAGCTGAATCTCTGGCTATGCAAACATACCCCAGGGCCTTCAGTCCACCATTCCAGAAAAACCTGTGACTCAAGGCAGACTTTCTGAAAAGAATTTATTGGTGATAGCTCCAGAACAGCATTATCATCCCCATTTATAGATTAGTTCATAGGTCCAGAAAGCATTGAGATACCAGGCACAGCCATACTGGTGGGGTAATCATGGCTAAGTGATCTAACCTCACTCCAACTCTTGCCAGTGAACCACAAATTATAATACCTACCAATCTGTGTCCACACCCTGAGTGGGCAGCCAGGGAGACAGCAAACCAGGGCAGATGCTACATTGACCCTGCTGTTCAGAGGCACTCATCGAGCAAGGAACACAATCAGGCCAGTTGATTCACAGTTAGGGAGGGAGACAAATAGGCAGATAGAAATGGTGGGCATGCCAGAGAAAGGACCCCAAGAAGAAGAGATGCCAGTTCATTCGGTGGCAAACAGATTGGGGTGGTCACAGATCTTCAGGGAAACAGGAGATAGAGCACAGGGACTCTGAAGTTTCACAACACAGGAAAGGAACTTGGAGTTTAGGCCCAGACAGTGGGAGCCAGGGGAAGCTCTTGAGTAGGAGGAGCACTGCCCATACCTTAGAAAGAACAGAGTGAAACATGACCAGCAAATGTTAGAGCATCACAGCTCCCAAGGTAGCATGAGAGAGGCTTCTAGAAACCCGCAGGCAAAGATTGGTACTTGAATGACCGAAGGACAGAAGGGACAGCCATAGGATGCTACCTGCCATCTGTGTGCTACCTGGGGAGGGCTGCATGTATCCTTTTATTCAATTCATCATCAAAGGATTTGCCAGTTTCTGCTTCAGGCTCCTTCACCCCAGACCCAAGTAGGTCACAGGAACATGTGCGCTACAATGAAATGAGATGATCCAAACTCACCCCTGGTAAGCGGGCTCCATAGGCCGCCGGTTATTGTGCACCACTAACCTAGGTGGAGGGGCTGGAATCAGGGAGAGCTTCCTGAGGTAGCAGGTGTCAGATCTCCCCCCCATCTCCTGTGGGTTGGGGGAGCAAGGGATAGGGATGGAGCAGGGGATGACTTGCAAGCTTTGCACTTGATGCAGATCAGCCTCTGCATCCTAAAATGTCTAGATTTCACGGATCACCAACCTCACCCTTTCCCCCAATCCTTTTGTAGTTTAGTTTTTAATGTTTAACTTAGTGCAGTCTGTCTAGACTTAAGAACACACACACGTATACTTAATACTTTCAAACATGCCCAGAGTGGAGAAGAATATAATGATGCCCTTGTACCCACCACACAGCTATTACTTCACAAACTCTTCAAACAGACACAGAGCTGCCTAACGTTAACTCTCTCAAGTAATGTTTATAGAACAAACTCCATGATTTCATAAAAAGGACATTTTAATTCATACATACACTCAAGGAAGAAAAGACAAACTCTGAAGAAAGTCTTTAAATTCAACTTGAAGAAAAAGACTCCACATTGTCTTTCATTTCATTCTGTCACCAGGGTGCAGTTCTCCCCATCCCCCTGGACTAGCCCAGAGCCAAGGGGCTGGAGTGAGACTGCCTTGGCAGCAGACATGTCCAGTGGCCTGGTGTCCATCTTGTGTTAGGTCAGGCCAACAGGTGCTGAACCTGCAAGGAAAGAGCCAGATGGACTCTGGTGGGAGATGCGATCTGATTCCCCTGCTTCTCCTGTATCACTCCTGCTTCTCTTGTATCAGTATGGGGAGTTCAGCCAAGCTGGGGAGGAAATGCTTCCTTTTCTGCAAAGTACTCTTGATAGCCAGAGCAGGGAGTAAGGGAACTATCTGGCTTGTTAATTGTCCAGATGCCAGCAAGCTTCCTGAGTGAGAAAGAGAAGACATTTGAGTGGGGAGAAAGAAGTAGAGGTGTGGGACTCTGGCAGAGTCCACAAGGGAGGAGCCAGCAGGGGACTTCCATGGGGGACACCAGCCCCCTGGTCTGAGGTATAGTTTCTCCAGTGTCTCCCAAGGAGTGGCACCAAGTCTCACCCAAGTTTCTGGTCCCCCTGAGCAGGTGGTTTGCCTGCCAGCAGAAATGGCCACAACCTGGCCACATGGAGATGAGAGGGTTTGGAGGAAGAGTAGAAGTCTTTTCAGCCACCTTGAGAAGCCAGTTAGTCATGTTTGGCAGACACAGGAATAATTAAACAAATAGATGAAAACAGTCCTGGCTTTGCTGCTTCTTACCCAAGCCTCAGTTTCCTCAAGTATGAATTGGGAGCATCATCCATGTGGCTGAACTGCCCAAGTTAACCTTACCCCTCAGGTAAGATGCCTCAGATGTCACCCCTGGGGAAGCCCTGCCTCCCTTCCATTTGAACACAGTGACCTTGGGACATCTCTGCATTATGCTCTCCTGACAGCTTTGCAAACTGCCCTGGATCACTGGATTTGGGAGCTAGCAGGTGACATGTGCAGGGCTCTACATACCGTAGGTACCTACTGAAGGGTGACAGATTCACTTGCCACATAACAGGTGGCAGTGGGCTGGCATATGGCTCCCCTAGCTGACTGCACAGGCCGGAAAGGGTGTGGAGAGCCTTCTGTTATCTGGTACCAAATGGTACTGGTAACCATGCAATGGCTCTAAGGAGGTAATGCCCAGGATGCTGAGATGAGAAAGGCTGTGAATAGTGAAAACCGCCACACACACACACACCAATAGCATAGGGTACCAGTCCACTCCTTCCTTACCTCTTGCCTGATCTCCGGCAGGCTTTAGAGAGAGCTGGCTCCAGTCTTGTCACAGTCTGGTGTTTATATTTGTAACCCCATGGGAAAGTTATTGCAGTTCTAATAAGTAAATTCTAATCTATCACTTCCCGTGCAACCCAAGGTAAGAGTAAATAGACAAACACCTATCTGCAGGTGTGAGGAGTCAAGGGGGTTCTAAGTCCAGTCATAACAATGGCTAACTGGAACAAAGGCCACAACCCAGAGCCAAACCCGGAGTTTTACTAATTCATGAGGAGAGGAGAGGCTTGGGGTCGAGTGACTATGAGAATGGTGGGAAGTATGTGAGCACTGTGAGCTGGGCTAGGTCGGAGGCACGACGGCACCTCTGCAATATGCAGACAGAGGTGTGTACAAAGTACTGGATTCAGGTAACAGGTAGCCTCCAAGTTCAGAGGAATCTGCATAACACACTTTGAGGAGTATGTTGTGCTTTTTAGTTGGTTGCCCCAGCTTTGATGTCTGGCTTTCCTGCCCTGGAACTTCACGGCCTCTTTCCGTCTTTCTTGAGGCTCAATCCCAGCCAACTCCGAGTGTCTAGGGCTAGCTCAGGCTTAGCAGTCAAGGGCATCACCGATCCGTGCGTTGCTTCAAAGGCTACACATCATCGCCTGGGCTTCACCCATTTGCATTGCTGAAGCCAGTTGAGAGGCTAGAGTATTAACCTAGTCAGCTCAACCTAGTACATACCAACACAGGGAAGTTGGGTGAGGTTTAGCCAAACTGGAGACAAATGGTCTTCTTTCAAGGAGAGCTATCCTGGTGGTCCTCCACAAGGGTCCCCCAGACTGAATGCACGGATGGACGGGTAGGAGAATGAACCTGAAAGAAAACCATGAGACACCCACTGTCTCTAAGGCAGCGGAGGCCTTGCCAAATGCTTGGGTGACTCACACTGGTGATCACCTCACCTCAGGGCACATGGCCTGACCAAAAAGGCCAGCAGTCTGGGGTGCTAGAGAGACCTGAGCCTGTTGTGGGGTAGGGGGCAAAAGATGCAGGCAGCCTAGGAACCTAAGAACTGTGGGCCACCTTGGCTCCATTGGTCTTGATAATAAGCTTGAGCCAGCCCACTGCCTCTCTGAGTTCGAATAATTAACAGCTACCATTTACCAGGGACCTGCAACCAGCACTTGATAGGGGAGTTTTCCACATGTACTACCTCATGGAGCCCTTATGAGTCCCCTCAGTAACATCTGGGTTGCCAGAGGACTCCATTAGAGGTGCAGCTAGCCCCTGAGGAAGATCCCCCCATGCCCCTTTAAAGCGCTTGGATGCTGGGTCCTACCCTATGTCCCAGCTCTGACTCGATGGCAGCATCAACAAGCTGGCCTGCCCCCTGCTGACCATCACCTCCAGGAATGCCTAGGCAGTCAGGAACCAGGAGAGCAAGCCCCCAAAGGTTCAGGTGCTGCAGGCTTTGGGTACCAACTGTCCCCCATGAGGTGCAGCCATTCACAGGATCCCTGTGTTCCAGTGTCCTCAATGGGAATGCTATCCAGCAGCTGGTCCTGTAGGTGTGTCCCTCCCTCAGCTGTTGTTACCTTTATCTACAACTGAAGTCCCCTTGGCAGAAGTCAAGGGTTCACTCTGAGGTTCTGTTGGGAGGCCAGGAGATTTGCTTGAGCACGTACCACAATCCTCCCATCTCAGCCTCCCAAGTGCTGGGATTACAGAGATGCACCACCATACCCGACTGTGTTTTGGTTCTTAAGCGGAGCTGCACTAGCACCAAGTGTGCCCTTGCTTTGATCTATTTCCCAGAGCTCTGGTTGGGATCAGGCCCTTCCTGGAGCTGTGGCAGGCATTCCTTTGAAGATGCACACGATCACTAGATTACTTCTCCATTTCTTCCCATTGTTTGGGACACACACACACACCCCTGCTCCCACAGGCACCACGCCTTCTTTCTCTCCTCCAGTAGCACCCAAGTGCACACACTAGGACCTCAGGCTTTGTTTTGCTGTCTCTTGGGACAAGAGGATCCCTCCCTGCCACAAGACAAGTGCAAGTCAGCAGAGTGAGCTAACAGGAGTCAAGGGGAGAACTCTGGTCCCCTCGTCATCACTAGGCAGCATCCATCAGCCAGCCAGGAGGACAGACGGAAGCTAATGTGGACCAAGGGATTGCCCAAAGCCCAGGTATAACACCTGCAGGACCCAGTGCAGAGAGAACACGCAAGGTGCCGATATCGATACATGAGAATTTGAAAATAAACTGCAATCAAGCTGAAAGACTCCACGACTGCACAAGTCACATGTGGGGACAGGGATGCCACCAGGGAAGACTCCACCTGAGATCTCAGCCCTTTCCCATTGGACTTCACAGAGAGATACAGGCACACTGGAAGACAAGCACACAACAGCCATCTGGGGGCTGGCCTTCACTCCACGGGGTCACTCACTCAAATGCACACAGGGCATGAAAGAATGGCAGTTCCATTTTAAAAAAAAATTAAGTTTATAAATATTTTCTCCACTGTACAAAGTTTTCCCAGCCCTGCCCACCCCCATCACTGTTCACATTTCTCATGTTTTTAAAATCCCAATTATATTTATTTTTTAAAATCATAAAATATATTTTTTTCTTTGTTCATATTTAAAAATATTTACAGGGGCACAGAGAGGCCGGGGTGGGCCGGCCAAGGTCAGGAGGAGTCCGTGCAGGGGGACGGCGGGGGTGGGAAGAGGTGGCAGTAGCTCCGCTCGGTGACAGGCGAGGGTGGGCAGCTGTCCTCTGCCGACAGGTACTGGCTGTGTGGTGTGGGTGGAGGTGGGTAGGGGTCTGAGTCTGAGTTCAAATCCAGATAGTACTTGCTGGTTTTCCAACGGCTGGCGCTGTAGTCGCTGTCACACACATCTGTGCTGCAGGGCGTTGTTGGAGGTGCCATGCCTCGAATGATATAAGGCCTGAGGAGGACAGATAAAAGACACGGAAGTCCCTTGCGCACATCTGTTCCAGCATGCACCACTGGGGCTCCAGACTTGCCTGTCCATCAGCAAGCTCTGGGGGAGGCAGGCCTGACTCAGCATTCAGCCCAGCTGAGCGCTCTGAGCCTCAAAAGCCCCACACTGAAAGGTAGGCCTGCACCTACCTCGCAGGGCTGTTGAGCCCAGAGCCCTGGTAAAAACTGGAGCCCCAGGCTGCATGAGGCCTGCAGAACCTGCCGGGCTGGCCTCAAGCTGTGACTAATTATTTAACCCCTCCTGAGTTTCTTGGCTTGTGAGGATTAAATGAGATGCTGCATGGAAGGTGCTAGAAGCGATATGTGGCCACAGTGTCATTTATGTAACTGCTGGAGATGCATGGGCCTCAAATGGTTCCACTTTGGACTGTGTAGCTGGATCCTGGTGGTATTTTCCAGCCTCCTGGAGGCTCCCTGCATCCAGTGATAGCCCAGAAAGTCAGTAACACACTGTGTAACCTGAGTCCAGAGAGGGGATCGTGGTATTTCAGAGCCCTCGTCCCACCCTGGCGGGGGCTCACAATAAACAAGAAGGCAGAACACACACCCAGGCAGGTAGCAGGAAGACATCTTGGAGCTGGGGCCCAGAGAAGGATGGCATGAGCAAAGGCACAAGGTGGGACAGGAGACTGGGAGGACTGGCTTGCCTGCCACAAATATGACAACTCTTGGGGACAGTGCAGGCAGGGCTACCACAGTGGGAGACAGCTTGAGATGAGCCGTGGAGGCTGGATGTAATGATACAGCACTAGGGAGCCTCTGCAAGTCCTTGAGCAGGGAGGTGACCTAATACAGAAGGGGGCTGGAAATGGAGGTGGGTCTTTGCCTAAGGCCGCAGTTGAGCTCCAGCGCTGGGCCCCAGAGATTGTTTTCTAGTCCAGGAGTTCTCAAAGCTGGCCACTAGATGGCAGGCAGCACCACCTCAGAAGGCCCTGCTGTTTCAGGGTCGCAGGCACCAACGACTCAAGGTTAGGAGAGCCAGAGCACTGGCCTGGCCTGGACTCCCCCCACCAACCCTATCATGTGCTCCCTGGGTGAGACCTGGGGTACTTGGGGGCTGGCCCTCTTGGCTGGATCCACAGGGTTAAAGGTCAGGGGGCCCACCCTGCTCACAAACCAGCATGCCTAGGCCTGCTTCTCCTTAGCATTCTCATAAGGGCCCTCTTCACATGGGACACAGGTCTGAGACCCTGATATAGGAAACTTGGGAGCTGGGATCAGGCTGAGCAGGCCTGTGGGGTTTCTGGGCTCAAACAGGCCAAGGCTACGAGTAAGAAGGTCCATGTATCGGTCCCTGGCCTGGGCCAGCAACACACCTGCCCCCACACACATATTCAATCCTTTGGAGGGCTGTGGCCCCAAGAGGTGGCATCATGGCCAGGCCCACAGCTAGTTCCAAGCACAGTCAGACCCTAGCACCTGAGCCCTAGGCCCCATGCCCTGACCTCTCTGGTGAAGGGACATTGGGAGGGGTAGGAACACCCCTGATGATATCCTTCAAGGCCTGCAGCTCTAGGACATTGTCCCACTTAAAGAG
This sequence comes from Dolichotis patagonum, assembly GCA_004027295.1. Lineage (NCBI taxonomy): Eukaryota > Metazoa > Chordata > Mammalia > Rodentia > Caviidae > Dolichotis > Dolichotis patagonum. The sequence continues at coordinate 26,186 of PVJX010003864.1, forward strand.
TTCCCCTATAAAATGAGGACAAGGCCCCTTCCCCAGTGCAGGAAGGCTGGGTAGACTCCTACCTGTATGGTCTGGTGGTGGCTGGAATGTTTGAAGAGTAGAACATGTCCATGTTGTACAGGGAGGGGTCCGTGGCTGGGGACGGCGGTGGGTTCAGGATCTGCAGAGAGCCCGGCAGGGTCATTTTAGCCTCCCAGGGCCATGCAACTCCGCCCACCCACCTGCCTCCAGTATGGCCTGCAGGGAGGAGGCTCTGGCCATGCTTCCCCTCCACTTTGTGGGTTCTGGCCAAAGTCGATGAGGTTCTTTTATTTTGAGACAGGGCCCTGTTAAAATCACTAAGTGGCTTAGACTGAGTTTAGTTTGTAATCCTCCTGCCTCAGCCTTTTAGAATCCTGAGATTACAGGTATGCACCACCACATCCAGCTAAGAAATTCATTTTTATGTTCAGAGGAGAGGCCTTTCTGAATATGACCCAAAAAAGGTAGATACCATAAAAGAAAAGATGAATCATTTCATTGCACACATGGCAAAAATACTAGAACCCAAACCAAAAGGCAAAACACAGAACAAACATTTTCAACACATATGCCAGGTAATGGGCTAATTTCCTTCAAATACCTAATGGCCTTAGAAATCATTATGAGCAATGTGGTATCAAAAGGATATAAACAAGGCAGGGGGATATTGCACAAGCACCTGCCTGGCAAGTACAAGGTCCTGAGTTTGATTCCCGGTACAAAGAAAAAAAAGATATGAACACATTGTGCTAAGAAAATAAAACTAGAAAGTACTTTTTTTTTTTTTTTTTAAGCAGGGATTCACTATACAGTTCAGGCTAGCTTCGAATATGCAGCAATCCTCCTGCCTCAGCCTCCCAAGTGCTGGGATTACAGGCGTGGACTACCACATTTGACTCTAGAAAGGTTCTTAAGCACAAGATGTTTCATGTTATTTGTGATGAAAAAAATATAAATTATGAATTTCCCTTAGGTTACATGAGCGGAGAGAAAGTTTGACAGGGACAGGCTTGCTGGGGTGGCCCTCTGCTGGCAGGAAGAGGAAGTGTCCCCTCCACATGGCCTCTGGGGGGACCTGCAGGGCCTAGGCACACAGACGGATACCATCTTGCCTGTGACATAGAAAAACAGGGGTGGCAGAATCGGGAGGCAGAGTAGGGAGTACTGGGACAGCCTGGCTCTACCACTGAGTGAGGAATGATGCAGGCTAGAGTTCCGCGGATCTCCTGGGCCTCCCTGGGTGAAATGAGGGCGAGGACGATGCCTCTCCCAGGATGGCTAAGCATACGCTGCAGCAGGGGCCTCAGAAGTGCTCAGATGCTGCTACTAGCAGCCGGCTGGGCTCGGAGCACAGTCTGGGTGCTCTCTCCTGTGTTCACAGGAGCACTGATGCAGTAATCCTAGTACTCCGGGAGCCTAGGGAGGAGAATCACAAATTTGAGACCAGTCTGGACAACTTAGCAACTTGGGGAGACTCTGCCTGAAAATGACAACGACGACGAACAAAAACCTAGTGAAATGTGAACTGGGCCAAAGGCTCATGTCCATATCCTGACTGTGTGGGGCATCGTGGTATTGTGGGGCAGTTACAAACGATATTACTGCTGGGGAAATAGGCACACGGTGGAGGGGACCCCTCTCATTGCTTGCAACTGCACATATGTCTATAATTATCTCAAGATAAAAAGTTTTTAAAAATTCACCCTTTTTGCTGGGGAAATATAGTCTATACCCTGCATACATACAGATGGAAGGGTGTGTCCAAGGAACCTGCCACTGGATATGCCTCTGAGGGTGTCCTCGGAGGAAGTGGGGGGCTCTTTAGTCTATACATTCTTTGCACCCTTTTAAATTCTATACCATAAACTCCTATTACTCATGAAAAATAAACTAGCTAATTTAAAATAACTGGCTCCATATAGAGTTTCTCTGGTGAGGGATGGTTCTAAAAATCAACTGTGAAGCTGGGTGTGGGGACGCATGCCCGTTATCCCAGCACTTGGGAGGCTGAGGTGGAAGGACCGGTGCAAATTCGAGGCCAGCTTTGGCAACATTATGAGTTCAAGGCTGGCCTAAACTGCATGTCAAGACCTTGTCTCAAAAAACAAAGAAGCGAACAAAAAATCAGCTGCAGTGATGGTTATACACATCCGTGAATATGCTAAACCCACTTTGAGTGAGTGAACCATAAGGTTAAACAGTGAAGTATTTAATAAAGTGTTTAAATGAAACAGCAGGCTGGTCAGCTGAGCCTGAGGAGGGAGAATGTGATTCCTGGAGCTCCCTGTCCATCCACTGAGGGGGACAGGAGTACCCCTGACCTCTGCAACTCCAGGCTTCTGGCTCTGTGCTTCCTTTGCCCCTAAAAATAGGCCCTGGAGCTTCCAGAAGGCTCAGTTCCTGCCTGCAGCCCAGAGATAACACGATCCTCCGTCCCCTCCCCCCAGGGCCTACCGTGGAGATCTGGAGGTGCCAACACAGAGATGAAGGATCCCCAGAGGCAGGAAGGGCAGCCCTGGCAAGGTGGGGCTCCCTGGGGGCAGCCCAGAGGAACTTAAGGGGAGCTGTTCTCACCTTAGAAGAACATTGGCTGTGGGAGGATTTGGGTTTGGGGAAGCTAAAGGGCTTACAGAGCCTGCAAAGTCTGACCCCAGTGTTTAAACACAAGAGGCCCCCACCACTGTGGTTTTGCTTCCTGTGGTTTCAGCTACCTGCGGTTAACCACAGTCTGAAAATATTAGTATTTGTCTTGACTCTCTTAAGAGACAGAGACCACATTCACATAACTTATTATAGCACATGGCTGTAATTGTTCTGGTTTATTATTAGTCACTGCTAATTTTTTATTGCGCCTAACGTATAAACTACCTTTATCATACGGGTTCGTGTGTATAGGAAAAACAGTATGTGTGTCTGGTGCTACCCGTGGGTTCAGGCACGCACTGGGGGATCACGGGATGTATCCCTACCGGCTAGGGGAGACTACAGTACACACATTTCCTCAGGTACAACAAGCTTACTTGGGGACCCTCAGGCTGTGCGCTCAGAAATGGGGTTCTCCCAGGCGGCCTCTAGAAGGGGCCCTTTAGAGGAACCAGGGAGTTAACACTTTATAATTAGTCCCTCACTGACTTGGGTGGCCAACAGTTCCAGGGAGTGTTTTAGCCATAAAAACTACCCTGCATCTACTCCTGAGGAAGCAATCCAGCCCATCTCGGGGAATCAGCAAGGCACAGGGTGGGAATCCAAGGTTATTCTGGTGGGAAGGCTGACAGGAAGCTTGTAGGTTACACAGACCCCAGCACTGCAGCCTAGAGGGCTTGGGCCCTACAGAAGGGAGACCAGGACACAAAGCAAGACCACCACCAGATGCCAAGATGACGCTCAGAGCAGCCCTCCAGGGCAAAAGCAGAGACAAGCTTTCAGCTCTGTGTATTGCTAGGTGGTTTCCAGACTGCCCACAACAAACAAGGATTTTATTTTTATTTTTTCCTTTTTTTCCCCTCATTTTTTAAGACTGGGTCTTGCTATATAGTTCTGGTTGGCCTTGAACTCACTATGTAGTCAAGGCTAGCCTTGAATTTACCAAGATCCTTCTGCTTCAGCTTTCTGAGTGCTGGGATTACAAGCATGCACCACCATGCCTGGCTCAAACAAGGATTTTTGGATTTTCTTTCCTTTTTTTTTTTTTTTTTTTTTTTTTGGTACCGGGGATTAAACTCACAACCTCAGGCTTTTGCCAGGCAGGCACTTGTTGGGCTGAGCTAAATCCCCAGCCCTATGAGGATTATATAAACAAAGCAATATCATTAAAGAAAGAGCCAAGAGGGCAGGCGTAGGGAAATCAAACACCCCATCATTCCTTTCTGTGGGTGACTAGGTATAGGAATTATGAAGTTCCAGGGAGGCTCCCCAGCCTGCACTAATGCAGAGGCCAGAGCCTGCCCCACCCTCCCCCACTCACCGGTGGGTACAGCGTGGCTTTGGTACTCGACGAGCTGCTGGACGAAGCCCCAGTGACATGGTTCCGGTCATAGAGGGGCACCCCGCTCCGGCCCCCCATCAGGCTCACGGAGCTCATCATGGACTTGCTGCAGGAGATGCCTGCCAGGGGAGGGGACAAGGTCAGACATAACCCATGGCTCTGCTCCTGCTCCCCAAGAGATCCAGACTGGGTGGTAAGTCCTATCTGACACACGTCCCTGCTTGCCGCAGGCTGCTTGGACCACCACCAGCTCTCTGAGTCTCCTCTGTAAGATGGGGAGACGCACAGTACCTTCCTGGAGGGGTATATGGGCCTTCAGGAGGGACCTCAGTAGGAGCTTGGCACAGAGCATGCGAGGCACAGACAGAGGCCTGTTCTCTTTTCTGGGGACTGCTGTCTGCCACCAACAGGAGCTTCCAGGAGCTCTTGTGAAACCCCTGTTGCCTCATTCCCCCTACCCCAGGAAGAACTGGATCACACCTGCACCCAGACGCCAGAGTCCTGGTGTTGGGGGGGGGGTGAAACAAGACAAGAGAGAGGGAACCCAGGGATGTGCAGCACAGAGCAATGGCCATGGTGGTCCTGGAGCTGCAGACAGACTTCCCCTCACAGGGGCGCCAAGGGGCACAGCACCAACTGACCTAACCTGCTTGGACACACCACGGCCACCAACAGGAATCGGCCTTGTTGTGTGGCCCTCTGGGCACCTGTGCACATAGCCTGTATTCCCGACAAGGAGGCGGCTCGTAAGTGTAACTGCCCTGCCACCATCCACACTGTACGCCAGGCAAAACTGCATGGCATGTGGCTCCTTTGGCTCTAGAGAGGGCCCAGCTGCAGCCTATTTCACTTCTAGGGGACATGCGCTTCTGAGGACAACTCAGGGAACATCCCACAAGAATGCTGAAGGCCACGTCCAAGGAGTTCGCGCTACGCTTCCGATGCCAGAGGACAGGCTGCAACACGCAGGCTCCACGCTGAGAAGGATTTGATGCCAAGCAGGGGCTTGCAGGAAAGCCTGAGCGCAGTGACTGAGCAGCGATGTTGGTCACATACCCAAGGGGGAGCACGAGAGCTACGCCTCTCTCCCACATCCTGCCCAGACAAGTCACCCACCTCTGCCCAGGCCTGTGCATACCGGGGGCACCTTACCTGGGAAAGGACCGTGCTGTGAGCCACCCGGGGCGATGAAGTTGAGGGGCACGTGGGGGGTCCCGCTGACATACTCATGCGGGAAGGGTCCATTGGCCCCTGCATAGCGCTGGCACACCACACGCTGGCACACGAAATAAACCCCGCCCATGACGAAGAGCGAGAGGATGATGCCGATGACAGGCCCGATGGCGCTGCTGTGGGCAGGGGTCTCGTCAGAGGGCGGCTTGGTAATTTCTGCCAGAGGACGAGGGGAAAGAGATGACCCGTGTCAACCCCCAAGGGACGGGCCCTTTGCAGGGCACCCTGCCTAGCACCCATGGGAAAGGGTGGGAGAAAGGAGGCGGGGGTGGGCCTGGGAACAACACTCACCCGGGACCTTTGCTCCTCAGCCTGCTAGAATGCCCACCCACTTCCCCCCTGGATGCCCTGCCCTTCTTCCTGACTGCCATAGATGGGTCACAGAGCTTTTTTAGAGGTGGTTGAGTCTAGAGTGTATGATGCTGGGATTAAGGGTGTGTGATTACTAAATCAGTCCACTGATCAGTTTGGGACTGCTCTAATCCCAGTAGTCTGGATAAGATAGTAAGGGGCAGAAAGACGCTGCTGTTAAGGTCTCTTGTTTTTGCTGTCTTCTGC
>PVJX010003864.1:32082-102334 GCA_004027295.1 Dolichotis patagonum
AATTCATATTCACCTTCCCATCGGGTGGCCCAGTGACCCTGAGGACATCAGCTATGTCCCTCCCAGCAGACTTAGTGAGAGGAGAGCTGCTGGCTCTGGGGACACGCATCAGCTGGCACAGTGGGGCTCACAGTCACACCAGAGCCCACTCATCAGACCCGAGCACAGATTCCCACCCCATCCCCAGACTGGAAAGCTGCCAGTGGGGACGCCGGTCACCCTGGCTCTGCCATCTGGTCCAGGCCATGCTCTACAGATGGTACCCAAGGTGTCTGACCTAGGCTGGTATGAAAGGGCCCTAAGGGCTCAGTGATCTCCATGGGGGAAATCTCCATCCCACCCCCACACTTCCCTCCCTCCTGCTTCAGAGCTCTCCACTCAGGTCCCCTGGAGCAGACGGAGTAGCCATGTTCCTAGAGGTGGCCACAGACTCCTACTTCCTGTCTAGAACTCCAGCTCCCATCCTGTCTGAATCAGACTGTCAAGAGTGAGAACTCCAGGAAGCCTTCCCTGACTGCCCTGGCCACCTGTCTTCTACTCCCGGTATTCTTCCCTACACAGGTCATGCCACTCAAGGGGTATATGTGACACAAGTGGATGTTACACGTGTGCTGTGTATGTGGGGTGTGTGTGTGTGTGTGTGTGTGGTGTGCAGGCATGTGCACGTTGCTCCTTCTCAGACTGTGGGGCACAACCTCTGCCAGGAACCGATGCTACAAAGTGAGTTCCCCAAGGCAGAAGCATGGCAGATGGGCCGCCCTCTGCATGGGAGGTCCCCACCTAGGTGGACTCCACGGTGGGCCCAGCCACTGTGCCTCTGCCCCTGTAGGCCCTCTGTCTCCAGAGCTCAGCCTCCCCACTGGTTACTGCCTCTTCAAGGCCAACAGCACCCAATGGTCCAGGCCTGCCTAGAACACACGTCCCCTCTCAAGACTCCACACTGTCGGGGGGACCCCCTTGTGTGGGGTGACCCCACCCCTGCCAGAAGCTGGCTCACCACACATGAGCTCGTCGGAGCCATCCACGCAGTCAGGGAAGGAGTCGCACTGCTGCTTGATGAGGACGCACTGGCCACTGGCGCACCGGAACTGATTGGGCAGGCAGACGGCTGTGAGGAGAGGAAGCAAGTTCAGGGAGGCCGGAGGGCCAGCAGCACCTCTGGCCCTGCTCCCCCAAGGCCTAGCCACAAACAGCTAACAGACAGACCCCTTTCAAGGACAAGACCAAATTGGTCATGGAACACCCAATCTCTACCACCCCATGACTCCATCCCAAGTTCTGTACAATGCCAGTGTGGGGACCAACAGGGAGACCTCAAAGGCTTACTTGCCCCTGGGAGGCACCTGTTAGGTACTACCCTGGGTCAGGCCTGCACAGAGCAAGGATGACAGCCCGTGCCCTCAGGTCTTCCCAGGCTACTGGGGAGTTGATGTCGTGGGTTCTGACGCACCTCCTAGAAGTAGGAATCTGTGGCGTGACACCCTATCTGCCTCCCTAGTGCAGATAGGGTGGGGTGCACAGCAGAGCTCTGAAAAGGCAGAAGCAGCCCACGCAGGGAGCTGTGCAGCACCCACCTTGCTCCAGGGGGAAGGAAAGTGAGCAGGATGGGTACCAACAGCAGCCTCTTTCATAGTGCCCAGGTGCTGGCCAGCAGTATCTGCACACTGCCAGGAAGGCAGCTGCTAGGGCTTGAGCATCACCTAGCACAGCGAGCCTGTCTGACTCCCCACCTGTCCTGCTCCAGGTGTCCATCCTGGGAAGGGGAGACAGGGGCCCCGTCCCCTTGTGAAAGGGGTGATTTGCTGATGAATGAATGGGGCGGAGCATTGAGCCTGAGCTTGCAGGAGGTCTGTCATTGGTGCCACATCCCACACCAGGAAGAGCATGGGAGGGCGATGAGAAAGAGATGGCTTCAAAAAGGAGCTCCTATGATCCCGACATCCTGGCCAAAAACTGCTGCTGGGCCAGGGCTCCTGGGCACACCCTCCCAAGAAGGACCTGGTAGTGAATGCTTGGGCTCTGTTGCCAACTACTCAGCCCTCCTGATTTAGCATGAGAGCAGCCGCTATGTAAATGAGTGAGTGGGCCTGGCTGGTGCCAGTGAAGCTTTATTTACACAAGTAAGCAGCAGGCTACATTTGGCCTGTGGTCCACAGCTTCTACTAAATTCTCAGATGGTCGGGGAGCTGCAGAAACTTAATTGTTGCTTTACAGATTACTCCTAGGCCCTCATCTATAAAACATTTGCTTATCACAGAGGAGAGCACCTGAGTTAGCTAAGGACAGCACCTGATGGTCTTTGGAGAGGCAGCAAAAGTGACCAGAGTTCCCTGGCAGTTCTGGGACCATGGTGCTAAGAGGCAGGTTCCCTAGCAAAGGGAAATTCAGAGCAAGTCCAGAAGAGTACAGTTTTCAGGACCTAAAAGAAGGCCCTGCCGGTGAGAGTGGGTCCAGGTAATAAGCATTATTCCACAGACTGCTCCGTGGAACACAGCACTGCTGTTTAGGACAGGGGCTTACTAGAGTGTGAGTCATAAAAAGCTGCAGCCAACTATGGGACTGAGCTTGGGCTGCTGCAGAATTCTTGACTGAATGCAGGGAGGTGAGACATGTTCAGTCTGCCTTCAAGTCAAATGCCACTGAACAGATGGGCCCCTTGGTGAACCTAAGCCTAAGTTTGCCTTCCCTCGAAGGCTGTGGAGGACCCGGCGATCTCCCTCCAGGTGGAGGTTTTGCAGGGCTTCTATTCAGGGGAGGCAGGACGGGGCCCCAAGCTCCCTGTCCAGGAGGGCAGGGCAAGTGGCCTTGGCACAGCCTGGGTGTGGCAGCCACTCAGGCAGACGGCAGGCAGCCAAGGTGGGGCCTTACCATCACAGTCAGCCTCGTCAGAGCGGTCCTGGCAGTCCGCCTCGCCGTCACAGCGCAGACGCAGGTCCACACACTGGCCCCGTGCGCAGGGGAACTGGGAGGCCGAGCACACAGGGCAGCCCTCCTCGTCACTCTGGTCGTCGCACTCAGGGAAGCCGTCGCAGCGCCAGGCCCCGGGGATACAGTCGATCTCACCAGTAGCACACGCGAACTGGTCGGGGGAGCAGGTGGGGGGCTCTGGGGGTGGGACAGAGAAAAGGTCACACAGCGCTGCCTGGGAAACCTGGCGAGGGGGTGACTGGGCTGCAGCACCGAAGACAGGCTCCAGTTGGTGCCAGCTCCCCGGCCCCTGAGATGCCAGGCTGAGTACCCGCACAGCTGCCTGCACTGTGTCTAATGTGCACTGCCCACCTCCAGCCCAAGCAGAGCCACAGCGGGATGAGAAATGAGCGCTGTAAGCTACTGGTCCTTGCCGACGGAAACCTGTGATTTCAGCAGTCACTGCATCCAACACAGCAGACAGCAGGTGGGAAAATCGGCCCTGACTGCTGAGGAACCAGGCCAGCCACTCCTCAGTCCTGGTCTCCCCATAGGTGCCAGAGCACCTCTGTCCCACCCCCAGAGCCCCCCACCTGCTCCCCCGCCAGTGCTCTGCATCCTGAGCCGCCACTGGTCTCACGGTGCCAGGCCCAGCTATGGATCCGGCATATATAGCACACCGGTTTGGATATGCCTGAGCAATTACCGCACAGCAGGAGTAGGTGGTCAGGGCTCTCCAGGGACATCGTGCCCAGAGCATGGTGGGTACTGACTGACAGAGAACTCAGTTACTGAGGAGTAGCTAAGGACAGACAGAGAAGAAAGCCTAGGACACTCATGGGGAATGGGGGGGATGGCCTGGGAACACCCTGCCAGAGGTCACTCAGGGTGGGGCTGGGGGAAGGACAAAGGGCCGCTTCCTCCTGGTGACCATGGAAGTCGCTGTAACCTAACCCTCAGGACTCACCAATAGAATGAATTCATCATTTGACGTTGCCCCGGTGGTGTCTGTTTGAATAGGACCTGAACTTTGTCACACCAGGAGTGGACCTTGATTGGATTCCAAGTGGGCCCTGACTCTGTTTGTCACTGTCAGCAACCCGGATGTCTGTCATATAGAATTGTGCACCTCCCATGATCACCTCCCCCTGGGACAGTTACATGCAGCCTGTTTGGCTGGCCCCACTGACCCCACATCCTGCATGACTGTGCAGATAGGCGACTGTGACCGTCTCTCCCTCAGTGTGACCTTTGGGCCCCGTGCCTCCTAGATTTAAACCCACCAATTAGACTCCCCAAGGGAAACCTGCTTAGATAATGCCTTGAACCCAAGAAAGCCACTGGCCCGTGGGCCCCCTTTCTCTCTCTCTGTCTCTCTCTCTTCTCCTGTGCTCCTGACCTCTGTGTGTGAGAAGGGACACTCCCTTGGGATGTGTAAGTACTTAAGCCTTCCTTTGCCTCCCAGCCCCCCATCCCTTTCTTTTTATGGTGCTGGCATGGAACCCAGAGCCTTCTGCGCACTGACAGGCACTCTACCACTGAGCTGCACCCTCAGCCCTTTCTTTCTCTCCTAAGTGTTGGGGAATACACTCTAGTTTAAATATCTTGAATTAAAACAACATCCTCAGCTCAGGCCAAGTGCAAGTCAGAGCTAGGGACACAGTAAACGGCACTGTGCGCTGACAAAGCACAGTGGCAGAGCACCAGCAGAGAGTGTGGCCCCAGTTCCCAGGATCCCCCTCCTCTATACAGAAAATTAGCTGAGACTGGCCTGGGGGAAGGAAACATGGAGAGAGCTTGAATGTTACTTTAACGTTGAACAACGCGCCTGAAATCTGAGCGAAGACAGAGCAGGACTCCAAGCAGCCATGATGCATGCAAGTTCTGCACATCCAGACCCCATGTGCTGCCCCAGAAGCGCTGGGTTCATCCAGGGATGAGAGGTGGGGAGATGGGCGGGGGGGACCTGAACAAGGACAAGAGCTCCCAGGAGACAAAAATCCTGGCTGTCCCCACCGGACTCAGACAAAGTAGAACATGCCAGGATCAGCAGAAGCCTGGGGACACTGCTGCTTCCACAGATGCTGACCGGAAAAAGAGGGTCCATGCTACCATGAACCCACAGTCCAGGTGGCAACGACTGAAAGCAGGACAGGATAGGACACTCCTGATCTTCCAGAACCTCCATTTCCTCATCTCTCAAACCCAAGTGGCCATAGTATGTTGCAGGCACCACATGAGGAGTAACTGGGGGCGGGGAGGCAAAGTCACCTGGCTGGGGAAGGGCTCACCCAGCAAGAACACTGGAACAGGGCACTGATGCAACACGGGCTGCACCCTGCTGAGCGGGCTCCTGCCACTCTGCGTGGTTCACATCTGAGAACCGTGGCAGGCCCTTCTCTTCCTGTGATCTTCCTAGAGAAGTGGCCACAGAAGACTAAAAGTGCATAGTAAATGTACAGACCCCGAGTCTTGGTGCAGGAGGGCAGAGGGGCGCGTCCCCCCACATGGGGGCCCAGGGAAGGGTCAGTGTGGCTCTCTCCACTGCTGCTGCAGGGACTTGGGGATCTGTGGGAGCTGCACAGTCTGATGCACTCAGGCCACGAGTGGACGTGAACAACCCCTAGGCTGGACCTTGGGGAAGAGCTGCCCAAGCTCAGAGGGTAGACACCACACAGTGTCCCTCTGCTTTACATCAAGCTCTTTGGAGGTTCCAGGCGTGCAGTAGGGTGTGAGAAATCTCCAGAAGGCCAGGCCCTGTGTACAGTCCCATACCCGAACCCACGGGCAGTGGCAGTCTCCTCAGGAGAGGAATGAACTGCTGAAAGAGTAGGTGTCCCTATACTGAGCTGCAGTCGCCTGAGTTTGGGGTGAGGCTGAGCCGGGGTTGAAGTCTGATTCCCAGGAGCTCAGAGAGAACAAAGGAAACAAGTCAGCACAGAAACGGCACACCCAGGGCCACATAGGGGTCAGGCTTCATCTTGGTGGAGCTGAAGACTGACACTTTCATCACTAGAGCCATCTCCATGACGTAGCACCTGGCATTCCCACATGCCACATGTTGGGGCCCACACAGACTACTCTGTTACTTAAAACTGACAACAACAGGCCAGGTAAGCTCTCTGTTTCAGAGGAGAAAATGAAGACTCAGAGAGGGCAAGTGACCAAACTGGGTGTGTTTAGCTGGGAAGCCCCAGAACTGGGATTTGAACCCAAGTCCATCTACCCTAAAGTTCACGTGCTTGATTTTCCACCACCAACACTACCATGTGCCCCACGGAAAGAAGGGTACAGAAGGTATGAGGAAGGAAAAAGAGCTAGGGAGAGATGGACAAAGCCACTCTCAAGAGTTAGAGACTTCAGCCCCCCTGTCAGCAACTGGGAATTCAAGAAGGAAGGATCCGGATGACTGCTCAGCACTCTTGTTCACCTGGATCTAATGGGGCTTTCAGAACACCCCACCCAACAACGCAGGAGCCAGTGCTCATTGGAACATTCGCCAAGACAGGCCGTGAACTTCAAAGAACATAAGTCATACAGAGTAAGCTCTCCCCAAGGAGAAAGTCAATAGAAATCTGTAACAAAAGAATGGCTAGAACATTCCCAACCTATTTGGAGACTGAGCAACACACTTCTGAATCATACATGGAATGCAGAAATTGTCTCAGGAGGAATTTTTAAAATATTGGAATGATATGAAAATAAGAAAGTAACATTAAAACGTGTAGGATGCAGAAACAACCACACTTAGAGGCAAATTCAGAGCACTAAGTACATATCCATGTGTGTATGCATACATATACATGAGTGAGCTTTACAGATGGATACAAAAATAAGGAGATGATACATGGTAGGCATTGGATCCCACCAGGACAATTTTAAAAGGATGCAGGGCAGCAATCTGGCAGACAGAATCAGGTCCCTATCCAAAGTCCCAGTGGGAAGCACCAGTGTCACACCTACCGCCACAGGTGAGCAGGTTCTGCAGGAGCACGAGGTGGACTGGGCATGAGCACCGTGGAGTCCCATCGCCCTTGGCAATGCAGATGTGGGAGCAGCCGCCATTGTCCCGGGCGCATGGGTGGGCAGCTGCAGAAAGGAAATGAAAGGTGGCAAGTGAGGACCACAGTGTGAAGGGTGGAAGGGACGGGGCACTCTCCAGGAGGTTCTCTCACACAATCCACTCAGCAGCCAACAGGGTTTATTTCTATTAACACAGAAAGTGACGTAAAAATGGAGCTGGGAAGTAGTAACAGATCATGACCAATGCCACCAGGCGGCTCATCTACACCAGTCCCTAAGTCACTCTACACTGCCCATTTGTCACACCCTGATGCTTGGTGGGTTAAATGGTACCCCACAAAAGGTATGCCCATGTGCTAACCCCTAGAATCTGGGAGTAGGATCTCATTTGGAAAGGACTCTTTGCAGGTGTAACTGAGGAAAAGGCTCTCCAGACAAAGTCATTCTGGATTATCTGGACGGCTCCTAAATCCAATGACAAGGGCTCCTGTGAGAGGTGACTGGGTGGTGTGGCACTCCGGAAAGTAGAGGCATGAGGATTGCAAGTTTGAACCCAGTATGGGCCACTCAGCAACTTTGCGAGACTGTCTTAGACTTAAAACTTACAAATTAAATAAAATAAAGAGGGCTAGGGATGTAGCTCAGCTTGAAGGCCCTGGGTTCAGTTCCCAGTACTGGGGAGAAAAAAAGAGGTGACACAAGAGGTGAAGAGAGAGGACATGGCCACAGGAAGGCAGCGGTGGAGGTCAGAGGCCAGAGAACACTTGGAACTCCCAGTACTGCAGGAGGAGGCACAGATCTTCCCTGAGAATCTCCTGAGGGAGTGAGGTCCTGCCAGAACCTCAGTCTTTGAATTCTGGCCTGCAGAACTCAAATAAATGTTGACTGGGAATTTAAATCACTCAGTTTGTGGGATTTGTTACAGCAGCCAGAAGATGCTGGCACACACTAAAACAATAAAGGCACCAGGACCCCAGGGAACTCACAAATCTATGCAATCAACTAGATGCATTCAACACCTGAGCCACAAAGAGAGGAAGCAGCTGGGAGGCTAGGTGACCACTTAAAGGCGAGAGGAATGACAGGGAGCCTGCTTCTCCCTTCCTAACTCTCCCCCCAAAATACCACAATGTCCACCCTTTTATGGTTTACATCTAGCTGTTCCCCAAATCTCATGCACTCATAGGTAGGACTTTTGAAAACTCAATGCATTACAGAATTGACTTGTTAGGCGGTGAAGTCTGATTGGAAGAGGGGATGTGACTGGGGGCATGACTGGAAGGGTATGACTCCCTTTGGACTCCTTCCTCCGTTCACTCAGCTTCCTATCTGCCATGGGGTAAGCAACTTCCCCTCTGCCATGCTGTGTATTCCCAGCAGCTTGTTGGCCATAGACTGAAATGTGAGCCAAAATAAATCTCTCCTCTTTTTAGGTGTGGGTATCAGGTATAGTGTTTTGTCACAGCAACAAGAAAAGTGACATAAACACACCCTCACCTTGAGGATTAGGTGTTAAAAACAACAGGTGTCTAGGTTTAAAGCAGAGATCAGCAAACTTCTTCTGAAAAGAACTGCAAAGCTGTAAAGACACTTTCACTTCCCAGGCCAACCTGTCTCAGCCACAGATGGCATGCACGGATGGACAGGGCCGTGTGCCAATTTATTTACAAAACCAGACAACAGAACTGGATTTGACCTGTGGGCTGCAGTGGGCTCAGTCACGGCTTACAGCTCAGCTGTGGGATCTCATGGGGAAGTAGGCTGGGAACCTACACCCCAAGACAGCACAGAAGAATCAGCTAAGTATTTCCTGCCCTTGTCCCCAAGAAGGAGACTCTCCTGTCACCTGAACAGCACACATGAGTAATGCAGGGCATCCTAGGGCTCAATCTGATCGCTGTTCACTCAAGGTCTGCTTGGTTTCATATCCCCTTCTTTCCAATGAGCTGCTGGTCAGTGGGCCTGGCCCTCAGTTGAAACCAGCAGGCAATGAGCTTAGATATTTGTGAGCTCGACATTCACTGCTCTGAGCTCATCCGTTAGTTCTGAAGGCCCATGGTATGCAGGAATCTTACTCTGTTGAATAGGGTGTAAGAGGCCAGTACAATGCAGATAAGCTTCCCATATCTGCAGACATCCAGGGAAGCCTTAGTCGCCTGAGGCACAGGAGTCAAAAACCATGTTACTGGTGAAGGGGGAGCAAAGGTAAGAGCTGACACCTCAGTCTGTGAGGTAAAGAATTAGCAACAGGTACTCTGGAGGAAGAGAGGGAAAGAAAATGAGACGGACTCTAGAGAGCACAGCACAACATCCAGGGGCTGAGGTCAGGTGCTGGGGCTAGCAGTGTAATGGGGTGGCCTTGATCCTGGGGCATGTGGTGTCTGAGGCAAGTGGGGTAGAATGGCAGCAGCTGCACCCCTAGAACAGGAGTGCATCTTAGGCAAGACCATTCACCAGCTGCATGGATGTTAGGACTAAGGGGACAACAGAGGGGAGTGGCGAGGCAGGAGGTAGGCTGTAGTGATGGCAAACAGTGTTGGAACCAGGTGCAGAACAGTGAATGGATCTCTGCTGGACTCAGGAGCCAGAAGCCATCAGATTGGAGAAAAGTAAGACACAGTGAGAATGAGGCAGATGCAAAGGATGGCACTGTCTCTGTCACTGGTGATGGGTCATGTCTACCACATGGCCAGACCATGGACACTTAACTACAGCTGCTCACTGCTGTATTCTTAGTGCCAAGCAGCCAGGTGGGAGATCATATGCATAGTGAAAAGGTACGACAGAGAAACAGGTAGCCACTTAGAGCCCTACATGCACACCTATAGACACACAGAGCTATGTAACTAGGGGCAGAGAGAATCAAGAAGCCCCAGCTGGGGTCGTCTTCTCTCCCAAGCCTGTGGTCAAAGTGAGGCAGTGGGAGGCAGGATCCTGAAATGTCTCTAAATTTCTCACCCTAATCCCTGACCCCATGGTTTCATGGCCTTACATGGCAAAAAGGATTCTGTAGATGTGATTAAGGTTACTAATCAGTTGACTTGGGGTTCTTTGAAGGGGAAACTAATCTACATTTGGACAAATCTGATCATAGAGCCCTCTGCAAGCAAAGCAGCTTCCCAGTAGGCAGAAGGAGTAAGGGATTCAATGCATGACAGGGACTGACAGGGACATCTCCCTTGCTGATGACAGGGAAGAGGGCAGAGGTTCTATGGTTTGCTAAGTGATCCCCAAGGGCTCATGTGTCCATGATACAACTAGAGAATGGTAGAAGCTTTAGTAAGAGGTCTTGAGTTACTGAGGGTGCACCCATAAAGGGGATAGTGGAACCCTCAGCCTCTTCCTGACTCTTTGGAATTCCTGGCAGTTTTGCTCTGCTCTGCCTGTGCTCCCTCTACAATGTGGGTGGGGTTCACCATAGACCCCAAAGTGATGGGGCCAAACCTCTTAAACTACAAACTGAAATGAAGCATTTCTCTTCATACGTTATCTCAGGTATTTGTTAAAGTGACAGACAGCTAACTAACAGAAGCTGAACGGGAAGGTGGCATCCGGGAGTGGAGTGCAAACCCAGTAAACAGGCAGAAAGAAAATAGGGCCAGTCCTATGAATGTCGACAGCCTGGGTGTGTGGAAATAGATTAGATTCTATCCCAAGATGCCAGGCAGAGAACCCCAAGAAGCCATGCTGTGCCCAAACTTCTGATCAATGGAGCTGAGATACTGAGTGAATCTGAAATACTAAGCACGCGATCATTTTTTTGCAGCAAATGAATACAACTGCAGAGGCTGGGACATGTGGTAGTTGCTAGCCTTCATCACTGAGCCCCAAGGACAATATTCAGTGTCCAGCTGAGCCCACACCTCCTCAGGGTCATGCAGGCTCTGTCACCAAAGGGTCCCTCTGAGGTCATTGTGCTCTGAGCAGATGCCACCCTCCCTATGGGGACCCTGTCCATCCCGCTGCCCACCCTGACATACAGAACTCCTCCAGGTTGACTTCCTCCACGGCGTGGATGCCTGTGAGGTGGGCAACACGGCCTTGGATGCGAGTCCGCTTGTCCCCTGTGGTCTTTTCCACGCGCTCGATCATCTGCTGCTGGCGGTCTATCCAGTAGAGATGCCGGCCAAGCACTGTCAGGCCTACGGGCTGCACGATGCTTGCGTCCTCCAGGGTCAGGCGGTTGGCTCCTGAAAGTAGGACAAGGGTCCCTGAGAGGCAGCTGCCTCAGGAGCTGTGCCCACCAGGCAGAGAGCCACAGGGAGCCCGGTGCGGGGTGGGGTTCATGGTCTGAAGAAGCCAGGGCAGATCTCCTGGAAGCAGGCTGCTCCTTCAGGGCTAGCCTTGGGGTCAGGGCCGGCCTTGGGGTCAAGGCCATAGGACCCCCAAACTGGATCCTGGTTATTGGCCTCTGTAAGCACGGTGTTCCCCTCCCACAGCCACCCCACTTTTTAGAAGAAACACTGTTTGGACCTCAGCCCCCGCTCCAAGCACTGACTTGCTCTAGCTCTGGGGCTCATTTGGGACCCACAATTGAGAACTCACAGGGTTAGGACTGTATGTGATATGTAAGGACCCTGGTACAGTGCCAGGCTCCAGCAGGTCCTGGACAAGGCAGTATCTGCTGTCACTATGAATAATAAAGCAGCCTAAACATTTACAGGATGGTTAACCTGTGGGCAGCTGAGGCATCCAATAACCAGGAAGGCCCCCAAGCACACACCTGACAGGTCGCAGCTCTCGATGCGCTTCAGGTCTGCATCCGCCCAGAAGAGCTTGCCCAGAGCGTTGTCCACCACGAGAGCCACGGGGCGGATGAGACCCGTGGTGAAGAGGACCTCGCGCTCTGTGCCATCCAGGGATGCACGTTCTATCTTAGGTGCACGGTCCTGCATGTTGGTGAAGTATAGATACCTATGGGAGACAACAGGCAGTAGTGACAGGCAGGTGACAGGCAGGCACTAGGAGCTCCTGCCACCACCCTGCCTCATGTCCTCAGCCAGTACCCAAGTGTATGAAGTACCAAACCAGTCCCTGACTTTGCAGGCATCTGGGCAAATAGCCTTGGCCTCTCAGGGCTGGGCCCAGAGGGATGAGAAGTCCGCCCTATACTGGGGAGGAATCAGTGTCCCCCCAAAATTCATATCCATTCTAGAGCCTCAGAATGTGAGTTAATTTGTAAACAGCATCTTTGAAAATGTAACTAAGGATCAAGATAAGACAATGCTTGATTAGGGTGGACCCTAAATCTAATGCATGCCCCGCCAAAGACAGGGAAGGCCATGCAGAAATGCAGAGGACAATGTGCAGCCAGAGGCAGAGACTAAAGTGAAGTGGCACAAATCAAACAATGCCTGGAGCCATCAAAGCTGGGAGAAAGACTGTCCCCTGATGCTTCAGAGAGTGGAGTGCCGCTTCTGGCCTTTGGAACCATGAGAGAACAAATGTCTGTTGTCCTAAGGCCCCCCGGAAACTTCTGCTTTCTTACGGCAGCCATGGAACACTAATCCATGCCTGGTGCAACTGCTAAGGAGTCCCTGCCTCCCCGAGGCTGGATCACTTTGCCCCAGCTCAAACAGGGGCTTCCACTCGGCACCCTCTGTGTGCTGCTGGGCCTGGCACTACTTCCCTCTGTGCTGTTAAAGACAAAGAAACCCAGGTTCTGAGGGGCTAAAGTCACGAGGTAGTAAGTGCCAGAGTCTGGACCTGAACTCAGGTGTCCCTGCCCCAGGGCGGGTGCTTACTCCAGTGATCATGGGCACGAGCTCCATTATGCGGGGCCTCAGTAAGTCCAAGTCTAATGGTCCTGTACATCAGCCCACAGGACTGGGTGCTCCTGTCCCAAGCATTTTCATGCTAAGTTTTGTTTCTGAGCTGCATAGCATGTGACTATAGATCCCCACTTGCCCTGGTTAGTCCCATTAGGAACCTCCAAGCCCAGGCTAAGGGTGCAGCTCAGTGGTAGAGTATACGTCTATCACACGTAAGTCCCTAGGCTGGATCCCAGCACAAGGAATCTCTAAGCCTGTTATGATGTCCTGAGTTCCTCTCCATCTATCAGAGGTTCTGGGGACCAACAGAGCCTTCTAGAAGGAAGCAGCTGCCATGAGCTCCTATGGTGGGACATGTGTAAATGACCAGTCTCTAGCATGGAGAGATTTCTACAAGACCCACAGATCAGATCTCACACCTTTCTGACAGTCTTTTTAGTCTTCCTCTTCCCTGTCCCTTAGCAAAACTACCCACCTTCCACTGTGCATCTACTTTCTGCTAAGCCTGCCCCGGGTATTCCTGCACTGGCTGCAGCCATGGCTGATTGCATGCCTCTGTCCCTGCTGAGACTGCTGAGCTGCTGATGGGAACCCTGGAGCAGAAAACCCCTCCCACGCTCTGGAAAGCCAGTGTTCCTGGAAGGGCCACATGCCCAGCACGGTGCAGCAGCCTCACCCCACACAGGGCCCACACAGCCACCGTGGCAGCCTCCTACCCTCGCTCGGCGTTGACTGTGATGGCTCTGGGTCTGTCTCGGTCCCCCCGGAGCACCACACCCATGGCGTCCCCATCTAGCCGGTGGACATTGATGGTGTTGGTGGCCTCACATGTCCAGAACAATGTCCGGCTATAGATGTCGATGCTGAGGTCATGGGGCTGCCTGTCTGGACTTTGTCCCGGAGAGGTCAGAACAAAGGCCTGTGAGATGGGAAAAGACCAAAATTCAGCTCTGTGAAACTCTACAAAGTGGCCAGAGACAGTTCTAGGGAGGATGTGGTCCTGAGTTTAGTCTGAAAGTCAAAACCCCAGCTCTGGTTTGGGTCATTTCCTCTCAGTTCCCCTCTTAACTGGGTGCACACCAGGGAGTGCAGAGCCTGATCCAGAAGCAGTCTCCAGAGGTCATGGCGTGACCCTGGACTCCATCCCCCATAAGTGAGTGGGCCAGAGGGCTCTGGCTGTGCACCCCCAGACCATCACCAGATCGCAGCTGTCTGTCAGCAGAAAAGGCACTGGACCTCTCTCAAGGCACTTTCCTCTTCTTTTCCATTTTCTAGGACTTGTGGCTTTTGGTTTAAAAATCTTCAAATTTTATGCTTCTTCTAAGAGAGCCAGGACAGTAGGTATGGAGACCAGAGGTCCAACTCCCATTTCCCGGGTTGGGGCGCGGAGGTGAGCAGGCAGGGCGGGTTAAGGCACAGGGCAAGTGAGGGAGAAGTGTGGGACAGGTGTGGGGTGACCCACAGCTCCTCCTGCAAGGAGGCAACTCCTGATGTTTCTCTCCCTCACCACACTTCTCAGCTCCACTCTGGCAGGCATACCCCTTCCCCAAAGCCACAGAGCTTTCCGGCTGGGGGGCTCAGCCTAGTACAGCTGATGGCCAGGACAGAAGCACAATCCCAGATAGTCTTGGCCAGAATCAGGCCCCAGGGTACAACTAGACTTGAGGACCCCTGTCATCAGAACAGCCATCTACCAAAGGTGCAGGGGTGAGTGACACATTGCCCTCACCCTCCCTAGGCAGACAAAATGGAAGCAGCAAATGTCACACAGCTGACTGGTTCTCTACTCAGCTTCAGTTTTAATGTAAGAAACAAGAATGGTGCCTGCCTGGACGGCACGGTGCCTGCCTGGCAAGCGCAAGGTTCCGACTTTGATTCCTAGTACCAAACCAAAAAAAGAAAGAACAGAAACAAAGAATACTGAGACTATTGTACGATTTCTTACCAGACTCCTAGTCAATACTGCAGTTACTATTCCTTTTCCTCAGTGGTGTGAAAAGGCCAAGAAGAAATATACACAGCAACAGGGCTGATAAGAAACAAGAGGCAGAAGCAGCCCAGAGAGCATGCATGGGTGGATGAACGGATTGCAAAATGCGTTCCATCCATGCCTGGGTGTTACTCGGCCTTAGGAGAGGAAGCTCTAGCCCCACTCCATGGTGCATGGAGCTTGGGGACCGTATGCTAAGTGAAATAAGCCAGTCACAGAGACATGACTCTGCAGGATTCCACTTCCGTGAGATCCCTAGAGTTACCAGGTCCACAGAGACAGGAAGCAGGATGGCACTGCCAGGGGCTGGGGGTGGGGTGGGGTGTGTGGCAGCCAGTGTTTAATGGGGACAGAGCTACAGTTTAGAAGAAATGGAAAAGTTCTGGAGGTGGACGGTGGTGATGGCTGCACAGCAGTGTGAATGTGCTTCAGCCCGAACTGTACACTTACACTCGGTTTAAATGATAAAACTTATTCAGGGTTTCTTTTTTCTTGAGACAGGGTCTTGCCATGTAGCCCAAGCTGGCCTTGAACTCATGGCAATCCTCCTGCCTCAGCCTCTTGAGTGCTGGGATTACAGGCCTGTACCACCACACCCAGCAAAATGATAACATTTATGCTATGCGTATTTACCACAATAAAAAGTAAAAATTAATGGAAAGCAAAACAAAACCTAAGTGGAAAACAATTTAACATCATCCTTAGGAATGGGGGGACCCCAACTAAAAAATCTAAGTCAGGGCCCCAGTGGGGTTGGCAGTGCCAGCAGGAGGTACAGGAAGGGAAGGGCACTGCCAAATGAAGTAGGCCCAAAAATCATTCCTCCTCCACTTCCTCTTCAAAGCCTGTCACCTCCTGTCACCCACCTACTGCTGCATGGACACCACAAAGAACTTCTCTTTAAGGGGACTTTAAAGCAATTTGCGCCCAGGAGCTTTCTCAGCAAGGAAGCCACAGTCCTTCAATTAGCACTTTCTACTCCACAGGGCACTCAAGTGACCGTCACCTGCGCCCAGCCACATAAACGGGACCATTTCCACCATTTCCGCAGAGCTGGTCATCACAGCTGGCCATGAGGCAAGTGCTGGATGGGTGTGGGGTTCAACTCACTGACTTTACCAGTAACAGGACACAGTCCTCCACTCTCCCTTTTGACAAAACACAGTGTTTCGTCAAAAGGGAGACCCAGCCTATGTGGGTAGGGCTGGCTTCCAGCTCAGGGTGCAAGAGGAGAGACCAACGACATAGTATCATCAGAAAATTCCTATGCCCAAGCGATACTATATGCACTGCTGCTGTAAGGCCACCAAGATTTCACCATCGTGACATGAGCCCCTACACTGATTGCTACATCAAGAAAAGAAACATTTGGTTTTGCAGAATTTGTAGGAGTCACTGGAAATGGGCACCAGGAGCCAGGGATGTCTGCAGATGTTCGGCAGTCCTTCCTGGGACAGGTCACTTGCCAAGGTAGATCAGCCAGTTCAGCTCGCAGCTTGTTTTGAATGTGCAACTTTGTCCAGAGGCAGTATGGCATCGGGGATGATCTGAGCACCACCTGGAGTTTGCATTCACTGATGCACAGTTCCACTCATGAGAAACGCAAGTAAGTACAGAAACCCTCACCTGGCAGGAAGCCAGTAACACCCACACCTGCAGTCACATGCTGTGAGCCACACCCGTCCACACCTAGGGCAGGAACCTTCCAGTCCATTCCACACAATCCTCCTCCCACCGTTTCACAAGAAGCTCACAAGCTGCAGCCCTCCAACACCCACATGTGGAAGCCAGTTTCAGGTCTCTGCCCACCGGGCTTACTGTATATACTGTTCCCATGTGTGCGTTACCATCGGTGCCAAACTCCTGTATCCAGCACCTTCCCAGTCTTTCTTTCCTGCGTCACGGCTGGTGTCTTTGAGAGTCATGCCCAAATCCCTCTTTCCCCTCTGAACCCTGCTGTTTCTGCTGCATGATTTTAGCAACGTGGTGACAAGGAACACATGGGTTGTATTATAGCAGAACTGATTATACATTTCCGATGAAACAAAGGGGACATCTGCAGTAACAACTGCTGGCTCCCCCTGCACAGTACAAAACCACCGTGGAAAAGAAAACAATTCTAGGGCACTTGACCCCCCACCATGACTACCTCAACCATGGGGAAATCCAGTTTTTACACTTAACCAATCACAGTCCACCTGCCCGAACTCACACCCTGCAATAATTAAGCAGAACCCTGAACCCCGAACTTTGCTCAGGTGCCCCACCCCTGGTAAAGGAGGTGGCAGCCTCTGGTCACTAGGCAAGCACCATTCAGAAGTGTCCCCCACCTGTCTTGTGAGTGAACCTGCCTGGGAACCGTCATCCTTGGCTCGCTTGATGTTCTGGCGCCCATCCACCCAGTAGATGAACTTGTCCAGCGGGTCGTAGTCGATGGCCTTGACATTCCTCAGCCCGTGCAAGGGCAGGATGAGGTCTGGGCTGTGCTGATCGTCAGGGATCATCCGGCTGATTGCACATTTCTGGCTGAACAGCAAGAAGGTGGAGGGCGCTGGAGTGGGGCAAACAGACCAGAGGGCTGTGCGTCAGCATCTAGAAGCCACGGGGGAGGTGACCGGAGGGGACGGCATCCCACCTCCTCATAAAAGTGGCCCAGCATGTACACCCACGGTATATCCATGGAGAAGACAGACAGACACACAGCTGCCTCTCAGAGCGGAGGTTGGAATTTTGCTCTCTGCCTTTTGTGTTCTCTGTTAAGTGCGTGTGTTAGTTTTAAAATAAATATACACTTATTTTGAAGTTATTAAGCTGGGGGCAATGGCTCAGTGGTAGACTGACCACTTGCCTAGTACACACGAGACCCTGGTTTCCATCCTCGGCACCACACACACACATTTTATCAAGACTAAAGATGCAAGGAAGGTAATGATAGTTAACACCAAACTCACACCTACAAGGGTACGTAAGGCTGGGATGATCCTGTAATTTGCTACCTACCTGTATGTGCCCAACGAAGAGCTGGAAGCCATGTAAAGAAAATGGTAACACCAGGAAGGACACTGGGCAGGGGACTGCGTGGGAGGTGCAGGCAACATGGTACACAGAGCCGGGAATCAGGCTAGGCCTGCGGCCTGGGTTCTACAGTTTCCAAGGAAGCTGGGCTGGGAGGGCCTACAATGTTCCTGGGCTTTCTCTGCGCTCACAGGTGTGACGGCCAGAGGAGCTTGTTTTCAGAGGGACCAGAAAATAAGGTCGCAGAAACCAGAGGTTGCGGGACCCAAGGCCAGTGGTGGGATTCAGAGCCCAGACATGTGAGGCCACCGGCTACAGCTGCAGTTGGGGGCCACAGAGGGTGGTTTGAATCCAAGTCACCATGCCAAGTCTGCCACCAACAGGAATGGGACAGCAAGGAACAGAGCCCTTCCTGAACCTTGTAGATGGTCATGGCCCAAGGGTAGGGTAAAGGACAGGCCCAAGGGAGCTCAGGCTGGACAAGGGATGGAGGACAGGCTCACTGCACACCAGGCAGGGCCTTGCAAAACCCCCTCCACTCCCAAAGCCTCAGGCCTGGGGAGACCAGCCCTGCCTCTGTCCAGGTCTGCCCAAAGCTCAGAGGGCCTGGGCACCGTGGAACTTTGCATACTGTCAGGTGCTGGGCAGGGGCTGAATTAAAGTTGGCGCCCTGCTACTGTCCCAGAAGACCTGCCAACAGGCACCTGTGCCCCCTACGGACTGTGGGAAGATTAGTTATCACTGGCATGAGAAGAGAGGCCCTGCCTGGTTCAGAGGCCATGAGTCACAGAAGCTGCTGTGAGATCACCACTAGGGGCAAAAAGCAGGAGCTCTAGAGTCAGCCTTCCTGGAATCAGCCTGGCTCCAACCTCCCAGCTGTGTGGCCTTGGACAGGTGAACTCACAGCCCTGCACCTCAGGTTCCTGTGAAGTGGGGACTGAGATACCCTACCCCACAGGCTTGAGGATCAAGAGTGCTGTGGAAAGTACTTAGACTTGTGCTCCCTAGATAAGTGAGCACTCTCATGCAGTTACTGGTTTTCACACCCAAAGATTCCCTCATGGAATCTTCCAGTGTCTGTTTATTTGTGTGTTGATAAAGCCATGGGTCCTTTACCCAGCCTGGGCCACTGGGTGGCATTATGAAGCTTACGCAGTTCACAACCTCCCCAACCATCCATATGCCAAGATGCTCTAGATAAGAACCTCCCTTCCTTCAACTCCCTGGGTCACAGCTCTAACACAGGGCTAAGGTACAGAGGGGAAGCTGAGGCACTTACGGCTGCAGTTACGACTGGTGGGGTCCAGGGTGTAGTGCGAGGCACAGCCACAGCGGTGGCCACCAGGGATGGCGAGGCAGAGCTGCCCGCACTGGCCGTTGTTGTGCACGCAGTCATTGAGGCCATCCTGGCGGGAGGAGTGGAACACGAGGATGTCCATCACAAAGTCCAGGTGGCCCTGGACAAGGGTGCGGTTCTGGCCACTCGTCTTGTCGGCTCGCTCAATGCTGTGCAGGTTCCAGTCGGTCCAGTAGATGTAATCGCTGTACTGCGTCAGGCCAAAGGGATGTGGCAGGTCATCGGCAATCACCACCCGCTCCTGGCCTGCACGGGGACACACCGACGTGGTGGCTCAGGCCAGGCACAGTGCACAAAGCAGGCAGCTCATGGCCCACCACTGTGTCCAAGCTGCCCTGGTGCTGGAAATCAAGGCCAACTGAACACAGCTAAATGCCCCTCCAGCCAGTGCCCTACTCCAGGGTAGCCGTGCAAGAAAAACTCGTGTGATCCCCACCAGGATACAGGCACAAGAGGGCTCGAGGCAGTAGGGACTTGGAACAGCCACAGCTGAGGCAAGTGGAGCCTCTGCACCCAGAGGTATCGCCACAGGACGGAAAGGCCAGGGCAATGAAGAGAGAAACTGCCCCGAGCAGCCATCAGGTCGAGGAAAGAACAGACTGTACAAAGTTCTAGAACAGCAGAAATAATAAACGAAGAAGTCAGGGCTGAAAACCGTCCCCAGAAGGTTTGTGGGAGGGACCGGAAGGAGCTAGCAGGACCCTCTTAGAGGGGCAGAGAGAAGTCCCTGACTCACTTTGGGTGGGAGCTGCACAGATTATGCTTGTGAACCTGTATCAGTATCCATACCTAACATTCACCAACTTGTCCATTTTAGGCTTTTGTGCTTTACCATAGGCAGTGGACCAGTACCACTCCATGGCCTATTAGGAACCAGGCCGCCCAACAGGAGGCGGCAGGCGAGCAAGGGGGGCTTTGTCTCTGTTTACAGCCAATCCTCATTTTGGCGCTGCCAACTGGGTTCTGACTCCTGTCAGACAGCAGCGGCACTCAGCTCTCACAGGACTGCAAGCCCTTCCGTGGACTGCACACGCCAGGGGTCGACGCTGTGTGCACGTTATGAAACTCCTGATGCTCAAATCATTTCCCCCATCCATGAAAAAACTGTCTTCGATGAACCTGGTTCCTGGTGCCAAAGAGGCTGGGGACTGCTGCTTTACCCATACATGTTATCCTTTATTACAAATGTTATTTTACTTTTTGAGACAGGGTTTTGGTATGCAGTTTAGGCTGGCCTCAAACTCACAGAGATGCTCTTGCCTCAGTCTTCCAAGTGCTGGTGAGTGCCACCATGTGGAGCCCTTTATTTTATTTATTCATTTATTTATTTTTGGTACTGGGGATCAAAACTTACGACCTCACACTTCCCAGACAGACACTTATGCCACTGAGCTAAATTCCCAGCTCTTGGGTCCTTTATTAAAAATTTTAAAATTCACTTTTTCTTTCCTTTGGAGACAGGATCTCACTATGTAGTGCAAGTGGTCTTGAACTCGCATATGTAGCCCAGGCTGGCCTCAAACTCACGTTGATTCTGCTGCCTCAGCCTCCCAAGTGCTGGGATTATAGGCGTGCACCACCACAGCCAACAAAATCCTTTTTTTTTTTATTTTAAAAAAAAAACCTCTGCAGTGACTTAGCCTAAGACCTCTGCTCCTCTACTGACGAGCATGTGACCTGAGAAAGCCAAGTCAACCCCTTGGCCCTCAGTCTCCTGATCTGGACACTTTCTCTCTTTCTCTCTCTCTCTCTTTTTTTTTTTACAGTGCTAAGGATGAAACCCATAGCCTCACACATGCTAAGCAAGCACTCTGAGCTACGTCTTCAACTTCAAAACGGGTGCTCTGAAGAGTCCCCTCATGAGTATCCACAATATTGCCCTATAATAAACTGTCACACACAGTCAACGAGACTCATGTTGCTGTGGCACAGATTCAGTGTCACACAGGTAAAGTGTCTACATGGCTGACAGACACACAAATGATGCAATGTGATCAAAAACATGGTGAATGTTTAATTTTTTAAAAAAACTGACTATAGTAAAAGATACACTGCCATTCACTTTCCTCAAAGAACTCGCCCACACCTCAAGCACACTTCCCATTGCTCTTGCCACTTTCTGAAGTAGCTCTGGAAGTGCTCTCTCCTGAGTGTCTTTAGTTGCTGCATTCATGTCCTGAATCGATTGAAAACATTTACCTTTCACAGTCAGTTTGACTTTGGGGTAGAGTCAGCAGTCTCTTAGTGCCGACTCAGTGGCTAAATGGATGAGGGTGCACTGTGATGGTTTTACACGCCTGTCTCCCGCTGGACAGCCCTTGGCTGCGGCACTCAGCATGGTTCTGATCGCACCACGTAAAGGCACGAAAGAGGACTTCCAGAAACTGCTTCAGAAAATGAAATACCCATGTCCGAAGCAAGAGGGAGTACTGGGGGTGAGCTGGGGTGGGGACTAATGACAATGTATCTTTCATTGTCATCATTTTTTCATTTGAACAGTCACTGGATATTTCTATCACACCTTGACAAAGCTAGAGCCCTTTACACCAGGAAGTCCACATCCTCACTTCCAGAGGTTACAAATGAATCACCTTACACTCCTAAAGGGACTTTGCAAATGTGACTACAAAGTGTAAGATGGAGAGATTATGCTGGATTATCCAGCAGGGATGCAAGTAAATATAACAGTCCTAATTAAGGGAACAGACAAACCTAAAAGATGTGAAGTAGGACATTGGGTGCTGGAGGAAAGTCACATGATCCTCCATGCCTCAGTTTCCCCATCTTTGAAAACCTCTGCCAAATTGAGGGATCAAATTAGCACCCTTCCACAGCGTTTGGAGGGACCTGGCATCCAGAAACAGCTGTCACCAGGGCCTTTCCCACACAGAGAGCACAAAGGCACCAGTGGCTACCCCAGGGACAAGCTCCCAGAGACGGGAAGCCAGCAAGCACTTGTGGCTGCGTCCACACCGCCTGTAGGCCAGTGAGGCGGGCTGGGAGGAAACCAACTCTCTGCCACCCTCAGCGCTCACCCAACATGTTGGAAGACTCGATCATGTTGGTGTCCAGGTCGGTCCAGTAGAGACGCTGGTCAGCATAGTCAATGGTGAGGTCATTGGCCCGGCCCACCTTGTTCACCAGTGTCATGCAGTTGGTCCCATCCATGAAGGCCCGCACGATTCTTGGCTTGCCGCCCCACTCCGTCCAGTAGATGTAGCTGGAAGGCACCAGGGAGAAGGGAAAAGCAGGCTTAGTGTCTCCAGGTCAACACAGGGCAGGTGACAGTAGGCAGGACACAATCACCACTACTTCCTTGGCTCAGCCCTCTCCTTCCAGGAGGAAGCAACATCAGTGATGTCCTTCCAGGAAGCAGGACAGAGTGGGACTCCGCCTGAGCTCCTGACACAGTGTTCCCTCCCTGAATTCCCCACAGCTCACCTGCCAGGCTGGTGAACACCCAGCTGCAGCCACAAAACAGGTGCACAAATAAGATAATCAATTAATAAGATGCCCAACCAAGGGTCATTTTTTTCTTTTGGGGGTGGAGTAGGAGTACTGGGGATTGAACCTGGGATTTATGAATGAATGAATGAATGACCAACCTAGGGATGCAGCTTCCATGCTTTCCTTCCACTCTGGCCTCAGTTTCCCCTGTGGGAATGAACTAGATGATCTCCACGGGCCACCATCAAGACTAGCAGTGCAACTCCAATCATAGAGTACTAGGCAGGCAACCGCCACTTGGGCCCCATGGACACCACTGCACTGGCTGGTCCAGAGAGGAGGTGGGGACATGGATGCACACAGTAAACAAAACAGCCCTCACCCTTTGGTGGGATCCAGGGCCAGTGACCTTGGGTTGTCCAAGTCCCTCCACACCAGGACCTGCCGGAACTGCCCATCCAGCCGGGCCACCTCTATCCTGTTGGTCCCAGTGTCAGCCCAGTAGAGGTTTTTGCCCATCCAGTCCACAGCCATGCCTTCAGGGTAGTCCAGGCCAAACTCGATCACGTGTTCCACGGAGCTCCCGTTCATGAAGGCTCGGCTGATGGTCTGCGGGTGAGGGAGGATGAAAAGGGACACATCTTAAGAACCACCATCATTCACAGACATCTAACCATGAGAAGCCTGATCACATCTGGGATCTGACTGCCAATATTCCAGAGTTTTAAAACCAATATTTGAGACACAGCAAAATACAACCTTTTACAAAGACTCAGAAGGATATATACGTAAAACATATATAGATGCGCTTTTATATTTGTACAGTCTAGGTAGACATTTATTTGCACTCCAAAGACACTCATATACTTTCACCCAGTATCTTCCTCTTGAAACTTTATCCCAAGGGGCTAACAAGACAAAAGACAGAGAACTATTCAAACTTCCAAAAAGGTTTTACTGTAGGATTGTTTAGAATTAGGACAAAGCAAACAAAATGTTTACTGAATACCCACCCTATTAAGTGTAATAAGGACTACCAAGGTAAGAGAGTTATTTCATGTGCTGAAACAATTATATTAAAGAGGCTGAAATAGCTTAACACCTGCTATAATGTTAACTGGAAAAAAATCAGAATAGGGGTTTCTGGGCAGCCCATGATTGTGATTATGAGAGAGAGAGAAGCAGACAGATCTGAACAAAACCAAGAGAAGGATCCAAGCCACATGACTGGCTGGTGAGCTCATAGGTGATTTTTACTTTCTTTACCCTTTTTTTTTGGCAATATTTCCTCTTCTACAAAAAAAAAAAATCCTTGTGACTTTTTAAAGCAGACCAGAAGTAAACAAGGAGACAGAACTTCTGCAAAACAGAAGGGGACCAAGAGATGGGGAGAAGTGGGAAGGCAAGAAGGGGATTAAAAAAGAATAAGATGTGCTATATATAGGTGTGACACTCCACAATGAATATAATCATTATACACTGCAAGGATATACCAATAAAAAATAAAAATAGAAAAGGAAAACTAAGATATGTCATACAAATAGCAGGAGAAGAGAAAGATGATTTGTCCAGTACTTTAGAACAGGCATGAGGAAACTTTTTCTAGAAAGTAGCAGATAGTACCCTAGGCTTCCCAGGCTCTAGGATTTGGTGGTAACTCCTGGACTTGGCAGGACTCTTCCGTTTGGTAGCACAAAAGCAGTGGCCAACAATTCTAAACACGTGGGTATCACCATGTTCCAATAAAACTTTATTGACAAAGTCAGGACAGCCCAGGGCCAGTTTGTCAAACCCGACTTTAGCAGATGAACACCTCATTTTCTCTGGACATATCTGGGATGTTTCTCTATTCACTGTGAATGCAGAAAGAGTCTGCTATGCAAATAGGAACCGGGGTAAAAGCAGGTGGGCAAGTCTGAAGTCCATGCCAGTGTGTTACACAGTACTCTACAAAAGCCCACGGGTTTGTCTCCTGGTTCTGCCCCTTATGGTCATTCACACCTGCTTATTAAAATGAGTACACTCGTCTTTTATTAGCTTGGATCATGTTACAATGAATATGATAATTTTTCTTTCTTTGTGGTCCTGGGGCTTGAACCCAGGGCTCAGGCACGCTAGGCAAGAGCTCTACCACCGAGTTATACTCCCAGGCTTTTTTGTTTTTATTTTGAGACAGACTGGCCTCAAACTTTTGACCCTTTGGCCTCAGCCTCCTGAGCAGCTGGGATTATAGGTATGCACCTGGAAATAGTATACTTCTTTAAAAAAAAAAGGTGGAAGTGGCCACGTCAAAGGCAAGCCATCCACCTACAAGCTGCAGCCTCGCACAGGGTAGCGCACAGTACCTTCAGGCTGACATCTGTCCAGTAGATGTGGTTGTTGGACACGTCAAAATCAAGCGCGGAGGCCTCCTTGACGCCAGTGAGCGGGATGGCCACGTCATTGTTGTTGGTCTCCAGAGAGATCCTGTGGATGGCGGCCCGGCTGGTGAACACCAGGAAGGCCTCGGGGACTATACAGGTCTTCATGTCGCTTAGCAGCTCCAGGCCGATGGGGCAGCCACACTTGGTGGCGTGGGGCGTGAAGAAGCACAGGTGGCTGCACCCCCCGTTCCCATCAGCACACGGGTTGGTTCCTGGGGGGTGAATAAACAGCTCTAGAGAGCTACAGCCACAAAGACAAGGACACACACTCCACAGCTGTGCCTGTCGCATGTCAGATGGGGACATGGCAGCGGGAGAGGATAGAGGGGGAGGGGGAGGTATGTGGAAGAAAGCCCTGGTCAACCAGTGCTCTCCTCATCATGCCTGAGTGGCAGTGACAACCATAGGGCCCTGCAATGCACCAGGCCCTGCACCCAGGTTGTCACCTGTTGTAACTCACTCCATTGCCCTAGGAGAAGGAGCTCCTCTCACACCAATTTTGTTTTGTTTTATAGTACTGGGCATTGAACCCTGGGTTTCCCACTAACTACATCCCTAGCTTTCCTTCTTTTAGTTTTCCTTTTGAGACAGGTCTCAATGAAAAGCTAAGTTGCCCAGGTTGGCTGTGAATTTACGATCTTCCTGCCTCAGCCTCCCAGAGTACTGGGATTCCTGGCATGCACCACCGTACCCAATTTCATCTCAGTTTTCCAGTGAAGAAAACTGAAGCACAAACAGGCTTTGAAGTAACATAGGAAGTCGAGGAGCAGTTTGGTGAGAACCTGGGGAGCCCAGCCTCCTGGCCTGAGCTCTGTACAGCCCAGCAAGGGTACAGTGACACCTCAGGCCAGTGAATGGCCAAACTGCCCCACCCGGGGCCTCGACTCCTGGCCTGCTAACAGCCTAGCTCCTGGGATTCTCCCAGACACCCCGTCTCGGAGACCTCAAGCTCCAGGTTTGCTCAGAAACTCAAAGGGGCCTCTCTTCTGTTTTAAAAAGCAGATGGTAAGCAGCGTGCTCACTTACTTTAGGGCTGCTTGTTTCTCAGTCTGCCACTGACGTGTTGTTAAATTAGTTTTAATTTAGTGTTTACGTTAGAAAAAAAAGAAGAATCCTTTTCGTCACATCCCTTAAAAAATCATGAGATTCAGAGAAAGGGGGAGGCAATTTCTTAACTTTAAATCACAGTCCCCCAGAGCCTTTCTTCTTGTCTCTCACGTTCTATTTCAGGCTCTCTGAACACTCACCCACAGGCAGTCTCACCTTCCACAGCGGTAATGAGCGTGTTTTAGAAGGTGGCTGTTAAAACTAAACCTGTCCCATCCACAGCCTTGGATTCAGGAGCATAGATTGGATAAAGACCTGGCCACAGTGACAAGCACAGCTGTCCCTGAGGTCACCCACATCACCTCACCTTGGTGTTTGCTTAGCTGTCCCTCCTGCCTGGCCCACCCATGTGCACCCTCGGTTCCCAGTTTAGGCCCCTGCCTCCTATCTCAGAGCCAGGCACCCTTCTAACACACAGCTGCAGCCACCAGCCTGGTGGCAGAGGCAGTCAGGGGTGCCCCATCACTAGGCTGTAAGTGCTCCACTACAAGCCGAGTCTTCTTTTTTCTCCCCTCCTGCGAAGCTTCCCTGAGTGTCTTGGACACACAGGTGCAATGCTAGGCAGCAGGGTCCCAACTGAGAACAGGACTCCTGCTTGGGGAGAGCATAGCCCCATCTCTCCTACACCTGGATATGGCTCTCTCCAACTTAACCTGCGGGCCTGCACTTGGAATGCTTCTCAGAGACAAACGGTCATGTCAAGCAAAGGGCTCCTAAGATGCCTCTTAGTGATCCTGGTTTTCAGATAAATGGTGTATGTTCGAGGGTTCCAGCATGGTCAGCGTGGACAACGGTCACAGTCAGGGAAGTCACAAGAACAAGGCAGATCCAGATGAGTCCTGAGCCTGGTCACTCGCCAGCTGCATGGCCTTGCCTCCCTCTCCCTGGTGTCAATAGGGAAGCAACCATGATGACCATACAGGCTAACGGGCACTCTGACCCTTAGCCTGGGCCTGGCACACTTGGTGCTTAGTAGTATTAGCCACGATTATTACCATAACCACTACCTAGTCCATGTCTCTGGGCAAAGTGCCATTCCTACCTGTCCTTGACTGTGAATGTACAATCACCTTGTCCTGTCCTGTCCATCTTGAGTGTGAACCCTGCTGGACACTCATGTCAATGTCTGGATCTGCCGTATCTTCCTTGGCTTCTCCCCAGACTCACCAATGACCTTGGCCACATTCACGGCTTTGAGCCCCATCAGGTCAGGCAGCTGATCGATGATGACATCTCGGCTGGCCTTGACCTTGTGCACCCGCTCAATGCTGCGCCGCTGCCAGTCGGTCCAGTAGATGAAGTCCCCCAGCAATGTGAACCCGAAAATGTGCGGGAGCTTGTCCTCCAGGAGGGTCCGCCTCTTTGTCCCATCTATGTTGATCACCTGCGAGATAGTGACAAAGTCTGGTGGCTGGAGCTGGGCCACTGAGAGCCAACCCTGACCTTGCCTGGGGTCTGAGCTGTCCCAAAAGAGACAGTGTCGACTCCCAGGAGCCTCTGCTTTCCCTGTACCTCCCTGTGTACAGGAAACTACCGAGAGCTATGACCCACCGGGAAGCAAGTGAGATCACAGCACCACATCCTCAGTTCATGGAGCAGAGCTGGGCCCACCTCAGGGGTCCTTCCGCAGCCTCTCTACCTGGGTGTGGCTGCCTGGGGTACCAAGTGGTGGGCCTCGACCAGGAGGACCCTCAGGACTCATCAATGCTTGCCAGGTACAGTGGGGGAGGTCCAGAGTCCATGATTCCAGCACAGAGTTCCAAAAGTCTGCGCAGCTATAAGACCTGGGCAAGTTCTTCCTGCTTCTCTGTGCGCTAACCTCTTGTTCGCTCAGGTGCAGATGAACTCCAAGGGTGCTTCCTGTTCTAAGTCCAGGCCTGCAGGCCTAAGGCCTTTTCCTCTCTGTTCACTCAGGGATGGCAAAGCTAAACTGTTTACCTGAATGGTCAATACTGATGAAAAGCAATCAGTGCAAAAGCAACAAAGGACAGTGTCAAACATAAACTGCCTTAACAAGCTGCTGGTTACAGTCACTGGACAGGCAGGGATCTGAGGGTTCTGCAGAAGTAACACGAGACGCTCAGGCTTTCTGGACGTGATGAAACACGAGGCAATGAGAGGCAAGTCTCTGCAGGCCTTGTTGCCAGGGTCCACTTCTGGCTCATCAGAAAAGCTACAAATGCTGTTTTACAGGCAGCACAAATACAAGACTGGACAAATATGTGCTGAGCAAAAAAGACTGGTTCTGTGTGGCTGGACAGCAAGGGGCACCACTGCTCGGTCAACGGGGGAGAACTGGCAGCTCTGGTGCCTCAGTCTGGGGCCCTATGGTATTCAGCATCCTTGGGCTAGTCCTTGCACCCCAAGCACAGCCTCTGTCTCTCCACCTGTAACTGAGAGGAACGGACTGGCCAATAGTAGCTAAGTCACCTAAGCAATGTAACAAAACAAAGGACTAAGGCTGGGCCACAGCCTAAATCACAACCAGAGGGTCATTAATGCTGCTCCCAAGCAGGCCAGGTGCCAACCGCAGTTGCACCTGAAGGTGGGAGCACAGGCTGCCAGCCCCCATGCTGGGCTGGCCACTGGCTGCTCCGTGAGCAGCAGAGGGTGGTGATGGATAGCTTGGTCTACACTGTTTAGGGTTTTTGCCTGCATTTTGCCCCTGCAACTCCTGTGTTCTTGTTGTTGTTGTTGTTGTTTGTTTGTTTGTGTTTGGTACCAGGGATGGAACTCACAACCTTGTGCTTGCCAGGCAGGCACTTATGCTGCTGAACTAAATCCCCAGCCTTGCCCCCACAACAATAAGGTACATAAAGACAATGCAGACACAGCACCCCAGCACAGAGAAGGCTGGGGAGGGGTCTTGCCCAGGTTAAAGCTGGGCAGTTCAGGTAGAAGACAGACAGCCAGTTAAACGCAGGTTCTGATCAGCCTTGGGACCTGGCCCTCCTGGACTCAGGATACCAGGGCCAAAGGAGGGACCAGAGATGCACTGCGTGCACAGAGGAAAGAAAATAATCCCTACCAAGAAAAAGGAAGGCCTCAAGGTTTAAATCTACCTGGAGATCAGTATTCAGTCTATGAGAGACTTCTCTATTTCCACACTTTCTTGATTTTCTTTAACATAAATTCCCAAATTTGTTAAACTGAACTAAGGTGAAGAGTATATTTGTCCTGGCCTCATTCAAAGCAATGAAAAGAACCCTGCAGAGGACCCAGGAAGACCAAAGGTGATGGCACTGGTTGGTGGCCACATCCTCTCTCTTCACCTTTGCCCCCCACCCTTCCTTGTTGTGCCAAAACAAAGTGGGAAGAGGCTGGGCTCTCCTGCTGGGTGGGGTCAAGTCACAGTCACAGGAAGGGCAGGATGCAGCTCTGGCTGGCGCAGGGCAGCCTGGGTAGGAAGAGCCTCCTGCAAACCTCTACAGTGACTGGGAAGCCACATCCCATCCCACTCCTTTGCACACAGATGACACAATCTCTTGACAGCCTGCAACAGTGATGGCCAAATTTTTTAGAGCTTTCAGTGGTAACAAACAGCCCACTGTGGCAAGCGTGCCACAGGTTGGCCACCACTGGCCTAGAAGAACATGAGGCCTGCAGTGAGCAGTTCTTAGTCGCTTTATCCTAGGGGAACAGAAAGGATCCCACGGTAGCCTTTTCGTTGTTCTGGGGATGGAACCCAGAGCCTGTGCATGCCAAGCACAAGCTCTACGACTGAGCTATACCCCTAACCCTTTTTATTTTTATTTTGAGATAGGGCCTCACTAAATTTTTCCAGGCTGCCCTTGAACTTGCCATCCTCCTGTCTCACCCTAAGTAGTGTGCACCACTGCTCCTGGCTCCAGAGTAGCCTTTTAATGACAGTTTTCAGCACCTCTTAGCTAGCTGCACCGCATCTGTAAAATCAGCTCTGCCACGCCAGGCCTTTCCCACATCTGGAACATGAGGAGTTGGGTGGTCCTTCATTCTGCCTCTACCTACACTGGGGCGGGACTTTTTCAGAATCCCTGAGCCAGGCTGTGCTCCTGGTGAGTATGAGATGAGACACAGAATGTACCTGTCTCCCCTCCTGGGAGGTGACAAGTCAAAGTGGAACTCAGAACAGCAGGATCCAATCTCGGACACTGGTGAGCACAGGAGCCAGGAGAGAACACAGAGTTAGAGGCTCTAGGACAGGGATGAGCAAACATTTTCTGTGTAGGACAGAAAATACTTCCAGCTTTGAGGTTGTGACAGTGGTGGGGCTACAGCAGTTGTGGAGAGCACACAGAATAATGGCTGAGTTCCAATGACACTTTGTGGATGAAATTTGGAGACTGAACTTTGAATTTCATATAATTTTTTTTTAACTGGGATCAAACTCATGACCTCACATTTGCCAGGCAGGCGCTGTGCCACTGAGCGATATCCCCGGCTCTTCCATGTAGCTTCTATAAGTCATGAAATCCATTGAAAACGACAACCACTCTCAGCTTGAACGTGGTTTTAAAACAGGCAGCAGGCTGGGTGTGTCTATGGGTCAGGCTTGCTGGCCCCTGCCCCGGCAGCGCCAATGCTCTGGTTTTTCAGAAAAGGAAATTAAACCCCAGAGGCTACATCTGGAGACAGCCAGATGCCACGGTGCCAGGGCCAGCCTGCCTCCCACAGCCCTCTGCTCTGTTTCTCCGCAAGTGGACCTCTGCCTTCCCAACCAGTCTATCCAGAGCTCGAAAACCAGGAGCTAGGAGGTGGGAAGGGTGGGCAAACCCCAGAGAAGCCCACCCTCAACTGCCTGCAAGTTGGACCATGCAAAACTGGGCACCAGGCAGTCACCAGATGTGCCAGTTCCTGACAGTGATCCTCAATTTCCTGTGATGAGGCTGTGCAGAGCTCCAAGCCCAAGTCCAGTTTTCTGGCGGCATATGTTTAAAGGGAAGAGAGTCCTGCTCCTGAGGGAATGGTGATCATGGCTAGGCAGAAACCCTGAATGAAATCCACTATGGGCAGGGCAGCACATGGCACTCTGGGAGGCTAAGCCTAAGGCATAGCCTAAGCCCGGTCTGAGCAACTTAGCAAGACCCTTTCTCAAAAATAAACAAAAAAATTTAATGACTGGGGATGGAGCTCAGTACAAAGACTCTGGGTTCAAGCTGCAAAAGGAGAGGAGAGGAGAAAGGAGGAGTATGGTGACTTTGTTTCATATAAAGAGAAAGATTCTGAATACCCAGCTCCGTAGTGAAGAGCCAGCTCACTGATTTCTCCTCCAGGGTGACCAGCCCTCTCTGGTCACTAGGTACCCCGATGAGTGTTTATTCTGGCTGTGCCCTACGTCAGTGCCAGCTGCTCAGAAAAATATCAAGGCAGGGGCAAATCTCTAGTGAGGAACAGACAGGGCCACCAAGGGAGCATGGGTGGGAATAACATCACTCCTGACACAGAAGTGTCCTGTGCGCCCTTCAGGGGACAGCACAGAGCCAACTCAAGCCGTGTCTCAGATCTTTGCTTTGAGACAGGGTCTACCACAGATAGGTGGAATGACAATACCTCCTTTGGGCAAAGTGAACACACAAACCTGGATAGAGGCTATGGAAAGGAAGACCCTCACCAAGGGACCACACATGGTCTCCATACAGAAGCTCACAGTGCACGGCTGGGGATGACCCAAGCTTCCTGGGGAAGGGCCAGGGAGCAGCTGGGCACATAGGTCTGAGAATCAGGAAAGTGTTCTGGACAAAAGGAATGGATTGGAAAGGCCCCAGGGGGCTGCCAGGGGCCTGGTACCCACCCAAAAGCACATTTAGAGAGAGAGAAGAATAGGATCCATGTGTCATCAACCAAGGACTCTTGAAGGAGACAAAGGACTATGGTCACTTTTACAAAGAAAGATGCATCAGGTAGCACATGACTAAGCCCACAGCAGGTCAGAACAGGAGCCTCCAGCTGGGACTGGAGGCCCCATGGGCAGGGAGACAGGAGTGTGGGAGACAGGGTCCAAGTTACACACCGGAGGGTCCCTGAATGGGCTAAAATGGCCAAGCGCATCATGGGGCAGGAAATTCCAATCCCAAAGGCTCCAGACTTGGGCAGAAGGTTGAGGAGGCAATACACTGGCAAAGCCAGTATCAGGCTGGAATTTCTAGCCTAAGAGACTGGGAGGCCAGAATCAGCCACTCCGAGGAACCAGAGAGAACACGGGGAGCCCCCATGCGGCCCTAGCCCATGCCCATCCGGACAGGGTGGGTCCTGAACACAACTGCAACCTGCATGAAGGACTTGGATGGCCCTAGCAGCAGACCCAGATGGCTCCCACAAGGAGGCAGCGAGGCACTGGCCTCAGCCCCTCATCCTGTGACTCCCAGCCATTCCCAGTGATGACAACTATGCTGGTCACCAGGTAGGGCTGCCACTACCATGTGCGTAAACTATGCTGATCCCTCGAATCTGATTTCCAGGATAGTTGTCACATAAAAGGCCAGCAGGAGGCCGCCTGGACCTACCCACGCCCTCTACTCAGTCAACCTGATCAGCGTACTAATGCCATCCAGATGGAAACCAATTCATCAGTTTGACATTTTGTGACCTTTGTCCTTCTTCCAATTCATCGAAAGATCAGCCGTGCTGTGTGTAAAGTCTTCCTTGGAGACAGAAGCTGGGACACTCAGGTACCCTGGTGCCTCTTTAGAGGGACAGCCAGTTTATCCCTGCACACAGTGCCTTTCTTGCAGCACCTGCACTCTGCCTTCAACGCCAGGACAGGCACACAACCGTGCTGAAAGGAACGTTCCTTCCTCCCTCTCAAAGTCAAGGGACAACATATGCCTCAGGCTGGCACTCGGGTTTATTAAAATGTGGCTTGGCCATGTCATTCTCTTCTGACATAACCTCTTAGAAATGTCACCATGGTTCAAAGCCTGTCCTGTCTCTTTCCTGACCTCTCATACCCTTCCTGACCATCTCCCCCACCTGGAGAGTCTAATGACATTCCCAGAAGGGCGAGCATGTGTCCTGGCCCCTCGGGCTCCCTGAACAGTTTCGAGACCCCCAGCCAGCAGCAGCCACTGTGCCTCGGAAGCAGCCTATTGCAACAGTCTGTGTAAGAGGCAGCCAAAGGGCACCTGGCAAGAGCATCTATCGGGCGTGTTTATGAAGGCCTGGAACACACCTACGTACATTAAATGCTCAGGAGCTGTTTACTGCCTGACTAGTGACAAGTCCACAGTCCCTGCCTGAAAGGTGGGTGTTCACGGCACAAATCTGTGGGCGAATCCCCAAAGCCCACCACTGTGGCAGTAGCGTGGACCTTGGGTGGCTCTCCACTCAGAGATGCCTTACAGTTTGTTCCAGGATCTGGGCTGGACCTTGGGAAGAGCCATGACCCTCGGGCACCCTGTTCTCAGGAAAGCAAAGCAGCTGTATTGAGTTCGGGCAGAAAACAAGGAACCCACGGTCTCCATGTCCATGTCACACGGACAGCTTCCCTGAGGCCAGTGAGTGTCCAGCACAGTGCCTTCAGCTTAGCCAATGGCTCCGAGTCCCTGGCCTGGGTCAGCATTCCCAAAGTGCAACCCAGTGCCACAGCAGGGAAAGAGAGGGACCCTCAGGTGTGCTTCTGTGTCTAACTCCCCTCCCTGAACCAGTACTGAGCCACAGCGTGGGCTCCAAGGGGAGGCCCACGGGGAAGTGCGCTCCAGCCCTACCCCCACCCTCGCACCCCACTGCTCCTTTTGTGTGTCTGGCAGTGAGTTAGGTCAAGCGCTTCCAGCACAAGGTCCCGAGCAAGCTGCACCGGCACTGCCCACTGTCTGCCACTCTGCAGGGAGACCTGGGTCCATCACTCACTCCTTGTTCCCCATCCTTTCACGACCCGATGTCACCATTTTCAGCTCCTCTGGTCGCCCATGAAACTCTCCTGTCCCTTGACCTTTCCTGCCTCCCACGTTCAGGGTATCACTCACCTGCCTACTTGCTCATGGGAGGATGTCACCCCTGCCTCTTCTCCTCTCCCCCAACTTCTGTCTGTTACCACTACAGGGGTCCAAATCACTATCTTCAGGGCTTTGTTGGTATATGGACTCCTTCTAAGACCGGGAAATCAAGAGATCATGTTTATGACACTGCGACAGTAAAGACACCAGTCAAGTAATGACTTTCAGGGACACCCCTTTTCCATGACATCTTTGATTCTTCCAGAATGCGCTTCTCTTCATACTTTCTGACTTCACCAACCCCTCTGATGTCTCTAACTTCCCAAGCACAGCATCAAGAATCTGGGCTTCAGGGCTGGGGGCACAGCTCAGCAGCACGGTACTTGCTTAATGTGTGCAAGAGCCTGAGTTCCAACCTCAGCACGCAGGAGGAACAGAAAGGGGAGAGGGAAGAAGAGGAAAAAATGAGAAACAAATCTGGACTTCTTCCTTGAAGACAGCCTCCACTGCCTTAGGCTTTTTGTCCCACCCTGCTCAGGACCTCCAGATGTGGGCCGATTTTAAGATCAACTCACATGTCTATGTATCTATCCAGTATGGGCTAAATGTCCCTGTTTTGAGCTGTAATCTGTCATCTGAAACGTGGGACATGCTTGAGGCCCTGTCCCTGACATTGGGAAGCTGTGTGGGAAGAGTTTCAGGAGAGGGCTGGGCTTAATGGACTCTAAGCTAGAAGCCCTGCATAGAGCATTTTCCCTGCACCTCAGTTTCTCCTTTGCAAATGCCAACTATAAAGCATTTCTCAAAATTCTGCCATGGGACAAACCCATGCCAAGACATTCGATGTCATTAGCCATCAGGGAAACACAAATCCAACCATGTGGGGCACCACTACGATGGTTAGGATAAAATAAAAAATAAAAAATAAAAAACCAGAAAAGAACAAGGGTTGGCAATGAGGTAGAACTCAGAACAAATCTTCATACCCTGCCAAGGGGAATGTTAATGGTACAGCTGCTGTGAAACACATTCTAATGGGCCCTCAGTCAGTCCAGCATAAAATGACTATAGGATCCCGCAATTCCACTCCGAGGCCAAGATCCACAGGAATTGAACAGGCATTTAAACAGGCACTTATATGCAAATGTTCATAGCAGCATCATTCCTAGAAAAAGGTAGAAACAAAACAAAGGTCTATCACCTAATGAACAGATGAAGAAAGCACGGAATATTATCCAGCCATGAAAAGAAAGGAGGTACGGACATGTGTGTGAGGCACGCGTAAGCCTTGCAAATGTTATGCAACTAAAGAAGCCAGACACAACAAGCCATATACACAGGATTCCAATTACAGGAAACGTCCAGAAGAGATGAATCCAGAAACGGAAAGTCGATTCACAGCTGCCTGTGGAAGCACGCGATGCCGCATCACTGTGGAAGCAGGCGAGCGCCCCCGTGATGGGTCCTGCAGGGTCTCTGGCAGCACCCATCTCTAACAGGCTACTGACAGCGGGCACATGAAGCCAAAGCATCCTCGGCTGCCTCAGAAGTCACGTCCTCCCCTTGTGGTTCACAAGCCCAGGAGACCAGGAGATAGGTGTCTTCCAAATCCTGTTAGCAACATCTTTTTCTTTTTCCTGAGACAAGGTCTCACTAAATTGCCCAGGCTGGCCTTGAACTTGAGACCTTTCTGCCTCAACTTTCCTAGTAGCTGTAGTACATTACAGCTCCCTAGTAGATTATAGATATGTGCTACCATGCCCTTCACAAAACGCTTGTTTTTTAAACAACAGGAAAGATCATTTATAAAGAGTTCCACCAGGAAATGGCTACAATCACAGGCCCTCGGGTTTTCATGTCTTTGGGGACAAGAACCCCGAAGTCCAACGTTCTTGTCTGTAAAGGCATCAAGGCTCCTCCCACTGAGAAGCAGGGTCTGAAATCCTGCAACAGACACATGCCCACGCCTTCCCCCAACTCTTCCCCTGCAAGCTCGGGCCCCCTCCAGAAGCCAGAAGAGGGAGACCCAGTGACAACCCCCATGGTGACATCACCAGGGAGTGATATGAACACACTTGTGTTCTGGGATTGTCTGGAAGTTACCAGAAAAAGAGGGAGGGATCCACTTGGAGGAAGGGAAACAACAGCAGGGACACACCTGGGGCAAAGGCAAATATAACTGCCATGTCACTGTCATTGATTACACCTCAAAAACAATGCCTGCAAAAGAGGCTCCATGGTGAGCAACAAGCACGGTGGCAAAGAACCCGTATAGATGACGCCACTTAAATTAAACCATACAAACCACACAGAACAAGACTACATGCTGCTTGGGGGGGCACCCGTGTCATCTAAAAAACCTTAAATGGTTTTTTAACCACTTGGGAGTGAATCGTTGAATTCAGGACAGTGGTGGCCTCTGGCTCTAACAACTTCAGTTTTATGTCTTAAGCAGCAGGCTGGGTATGTGAAGATCTGTCAATTGCTTTTTTCTGGTAATTCTGTGTGTGTGTTGTTTTTGTTCTATTGTGCTGGGATTGAACTCATGACCTTGTGCTTACCAGGCAGGCGCTTGTGCCACTGAGCTGACTCCCAGGTCTGGTAACTCTGTTTTGAAATAGGTTAAGCAGCAAAGGTGTGAGGGGGGCCGGGCTCCAACCCCATCCTATGACAACATCATGGCATGTAGTGCAAGGCCATCAACTTGACAAAGACCTTCTCAAGGCCTCTCTGTGCGTCAGAAAGTAGGCTGGGACTTGGGCCAGGGACTGCACGAAGCACCCTAGTTGCACGGTTTCCCTCTCCATCTTTGCGCCCTCCCAGCAGTAGGACTCACCTCAATTTTGTCCGTTTTGGCATCTCCCCAGTACAGCTTGCCCTCCTGCAGGTCCAGGGCCAAGCCGTTGGGCCACCCGAGAGAGGTGTTTACCAGGACATGCCGCTCCCGCCCGTCTAGGTTGGCACACTCGATTTTGGGGTTCTCCCCCCAGTCTGTCCAGTACATGAGGCTGCAGAAGAAGCAAGTGCTCGTGACAGCATCTGTCTCACCTCTGTCACCTCCCTGGTTCCAAGTGTGACTCCTCCCCCAGTCCACCTATCACACAGGAGGGCTCAGGAATCGCTGGTAGGCTGAGCCATGAAGAACCATGGCTGGTGTGTGCGGCCTGCGCTCTACGGGAATCGTGGTGGCTCAGGGTGACACCACATGTACTCCTGGACTCGCAGGGGCCAGGGGCTCAACTCCTGGCTCTCAGGCTGACAGGAGACACCTGCCAAGGGTCTGGGGCAGCCTTTCGTTGTGCCTGGGGGCTAGCTACCAGATGGAGGCAGGAAGCCAAATGGAATCTTCTTCAACACAGAAGGGGCTCCCGTGAGCCAAGGACCATGGATTACCTGTGGCCCAGGAAGGCAGCTATGTCCTGAGTGGCAGTGGGTGATGGAGGTTTCGGTGTGGGGATAACCAGCCCAAGCTGAGCCCAGGCCACAGCCTCGGCTGCTGCTGCATTTGATCAATCCCTTGGCACTCTTCCTTTTTGGCCACTTTCCCAGACCCCACGATCTTCCATACCTGACTGCCAAACTTATGTAGCTAGGGATCCTAAGATTCAAAGCGAAGGCTGGGAAAGACCCAGTCCATTTCACAGATGAGGACACTGACACCCACGGGACTGTGGCTTCACCAAGTATATAGGCAGCAAAGCAGAAGTGGGTTCTTAGCCTCCTGACCTCAGGCCACATCCTCTCCACCTGAGCTACCAGGCCTTCTTTCCTCTCAGTCCCAAAGCCCTAGGGGGCCCTTACCTTAGCCTATCCATCCTCCTTGGGTGACAATCCTGATTGCTGTACCCTACATCCAGGGTACAACCTGCCCGACCTGCTCAGCCTCTACACTTGAGCCCTGTGGTAGGAAAAACTCCATAGCCAGACAAGTTTGAGCTGGCTGCCACCACCCATAGGCACCAGAAGGAAAGTCACTTTGCCTTCAGAGCTTTGGCCCCGGGCCATGAAAAAAGAACACCACCCTCAGTGCCAAGAGGTGTTCCGCAGATGGCAGCCACCACTACTATCCTTCGGCCACCTCAGGGCATGCCAGGACACAGGCCGCATCCTGCACAAAAGACAGGCAGTGTCCCCAGCACCCCAGCCCAAGCCCACCTCCTCTTTCAGGGTCTGCCTGTTAAGTGTTTCAATTAGGAGCTCCCAGAGAGGCACTCAGCCCCAACCCTCTGAGCTTCTGGGGTCTCCGTAGGCCCCTCACTCACAGGCAAGCTCTCTGTTCAGACAGACTCCTAAGATGGAAAGTTGGAACCTGAATGCTGGGTCCAGTCCCCAGTCTGCCGCCTATCAGCTGTGTGACCTAGGGAAAGTCCCTTACCTCTCTGAGCTTCAGTGTACAACTGTGCCTACTTCATTAAGTGGAAGATAAAAAGTCCCTGTGTGTTTGGAAGAGGCTGGGCTACAGCAGGCACCACAAAACCACCATGCCCACTGTCACCGTGAGTGTCACAGAAACCACCCAGGTAGACTGGGGCAATACAGGATGAAGAAATGAACACTCAAGGGAAACAGTGACTCACTCCAGTCTCTGGGGTTTTCTGTGCATTGCCCGCAGCCTGTGTTGCTGTCTCTCAAAGTCTGCTCCAAGGACCAGCAGCATCAGCAGCACTGGCTTCAGAAATACAAGTTCTCAACTGGCTGAACTCAGGGGTGCACACCTCTGCGATTAACAAGCCTCCCCTGGGATCTGGATGCCAGGGAAAACTCCAGCGGGGCACATTTAAGTCCCCCTGGGACCCAGGTGGCCCCGCCCAGCCTTACCCCATCACAGGGTGCAGCACAATAGCCCGGGGCTCGTCCAGGTCCTCAGACACCAGGATCTTGCGGGAGGTGCCGTTGAGCCGCGTCACCTCAATGCGGTCAGTGCCCGTGTCGGTCCAGTAGAGGTTGCGGGCCACCCAGTCCACAGCGATGCCATCGGGGTCATTGATCTCAGTGTTCACCAGCGTCTGTGCCCCTGACCCATCCAGCCGTGCCCTACGGATGGCCCGCACCTCATC
Source organism: Dolichotis patagonum (assembly GCA_004027295.1). Lineage (NCBI taxonomy): Eukaryota > Metazoa > Chordata > Mammalia > Rodentia > Caviidae > Dolichotis > Dolichotis patagonum. The sequence goes on from PVJX010003864.1 coordinate 71,090, forward strand.
GTCTGTCCAGTAGACGTGGCCCTCCAGCGGATCGTAGTCAATGGCGATGGCGTGCCGGATGTCATCCACCTGAAGCACGATGTCTGTGAAGTCTGGCGTGTCCAGAGAGATCCGCCGCAGGTCCGTGCGCCGGGCCAGCAGCAGCACCTCCTCAGCTCCTGGGAAGACACAAAAGACTGGGATTGGGGACAGCACAGCAGAGGAGGGTCCCAGCCAAGTCCCTGGGTCTCTTGGTACAATAGGTGACATGCACCAAACTCTTCCTACGGTCACTTGCTCATTCTCCTGAGAGCTCAGTGAGGCTGACACTATTTATTTATTATTGGTGGCTTCAATCAACTTTGAGAGCTGCCTCAGTCAGCTCCTTTATGCCCTGCAAATTCTCTGCTGGCCACAGGTCAGCCTCAGCCCAAAGCACAAGTCCGGCTGAGATGTGGGGTGCCAGACCCTATGTGTCAGTCCCACCCTTCAAAGTCCCCAGAGGTTCCCACTTACAGCTGCTCTGCAGCCTGGCTCCCAAGCAGGACCAGCATGGCCCATCTAGCGAATTAACCTCTTTATCCACCCAAGGCATAAATGGTGCACTGATAGGGAGAGAACCCTGGCTCTGAGAGGCCAGTGGGGGACTTTCAGCTCTATCAAACACTTACACGGAGTTTAGGGCCCATTCCACACACCAGACAGCCAGGACAGAGACAAATAACATCCCTGGTGCCAGATGTGTTTTGATCTGAGCCAGGACTAGACCCAAGGACTCTGAGGCAATGGTCATGATTCAGCAGGTCCTCTGTGGACTCTGCACAGCGGAGCCTTGAGGCCAGGCCATCAGAATGCAGTGATCACCCTGGGGTCTCGGACCTGGTGACAAAACAGGGCCCTGCAGGTAGGGAGTCCAGTCAAGGCTCTGTCCACACACTACCAATGAAATTTTAGAACCGCACCATGACATCCCCACCCTACCCCATGGCCACCTGTATCTCCACTCCACCTTAGAGCCAAGCCCAAGGAGCCAGGCAACTTTGAGACTGAGACCCTTGTAAAATGAACAGATGGGGCTCACAGCAACACTTGGGCAGGTGAGCAAGGGCAGAGCCCAGGCTGCCCAGTATGGGGCACTAGCTGGGCACAGGAGGAGGCTGGAAGGAGTCTGGTCTCAAGCAAAAGCCCTCTCCTCTCCCTGAGCACAGGATCTGCCAGCCCTTAAGATCTGTGCGCTGCATCCTTGAAAGTCATTTCTGCTGTAGGTGCCTGTGCCTGTCCTAACGCACCAGACGAGCTTAAGACCAGAGACATCAGCAGTGTTACGACTCGTATCTAGATGTCCTCCCGAAGCCTCACGGAGTCATAGGTGGGACTTTTGGGGAGCGTCTGGCTCTAGAGTGTGGGATGCTGGGATTGTGTGAGTGATGCTGGGACCGATTCAGAGTGCAATGCAAGGATTAAGGATGTGAGTGCTACCTTCCCTGCATGGTGAGCCTGGACAAAACAGAGACAGAAAGTCGCTTGCTGTTTGTTGCTTGCTGCCTTTTGCCTGCCGTGAACTGTCTCTCTCCTGCGAAGCCTCACTGCCATGCCACCCTGCCTTGGAGCCAGCCGATTACGAAGTGAAGCTCTACAGTCTCAGTTTACTTTTGATTTGATTTGATTTGATTTGATTTGATTTGATTATTTTTGTCTTTTTTGAGTCAGGGTCTCGTTATGCAGTTTGGGTTGGCCTTGGGCTCACTTTGTAGCCCAAGCTCGACTCAAACTTGCAAGGATCCTCCTGACTCAGTACGATCTTGGTTTATGAACTGAAGCCTCACAAACTATGAGCCAAAATTAACCTTTCCTCCTTCAGGTATTTTGTCGCAGCAATGAGAAAAGTAACCAAGACAAGCTGGAGCCGTCATCCTGCATCTCTGGTCCAGAGATTAGCAAATCTCCGTACCCTCTCAGGAGCCCATCCCGCCCACTCCAGCTGCAGGGGCTGCTCAGAAGGCTGCAGCTCCCCCATGAAGGATGTGAGTGCTGCAGGGAGCACTCACATCCTTAATCCTCGCACTGCACTCTGAATCGGTCACTCACACACACTCAATCCCAGCATCCCACACTCTAGATCCAGACACTCCCCCAAAGTCCCACCTATGACCCCATGAGGCTTTGGAGGGACAAGAGCCTCTTCTGAGCCCTGTGCGCTCCCCACAGGCTCCCAATCCCTAGGGCTTAAGGTAAAAGCACCTTGAAAGCCAAGGCTGAGACTCACCTTGTCCATAGCACCTCCCACACAGCACGCAAACACTGCTAACCCTGTCCCAGGCCCCCACCACGGAGCCTCCCAGCAGAAGACACACGTGGAGCCTCATGGAGCCTTGTGCATTCTTGGGGACTCCAGTGTAGCCCCCTCCACCTGCAGAGTCAGGACATGGTCCTGTCCTACACAACTGGGTCACTGTCCACTTGCTTATTCCTGCCTTATCTGGTCTTAAGGACCCACAGAACCAAGGATGTCAAGGCCAGAGACGATGTTCAGCATTCTAGGGTCACTTGCCTCTAGTCACAAAGCAGACGCAGAGGGTCTACCCTCATACCTTGGTCCCCAGGCCCATTGCCTGGACTCCCTGGTGCCTAGCCAAGCTGAAGCGTCCCATGACTGGTGTTAGCCTCCTGCCACAGGAGCTGGAACCTGTGAACCTGGATCCTTCCAGGATTCTGGTAGTACCCTGCTCTTAGAGCAAGCACAGGGCCACTCCTGATGCCTACTCCAAACTCAAATTCACAATCTGATTCTTCCACTAGAGGGCGCATATGTAACACCTTCTTGAACTCAGGGCTGGGGAAACTAAGGCAGTCAGGCAGGGCAAGTGAGGCACACACAGCACTCCAAAGATGCCCCCAATGCCCAACTACAATGGAGCCTACCGAGACTCAAATTCGACTTAGTGAGAGGTGAAAGTATAAGTTCTGACTTGGTATCTACTGACCAGGGAAGTGAATTCTGAATTTCAACGAAGTCTGTTCCCTGGCTCCATTCCCAAAATGCTGTGTTGACATCTGACTTCAAGGCCCAGGTCACAGGCCATTTCCTACTCTTCTGGGAAGTCAGTCCTGTCGCCTCTACCCCAGTGGACAGGCTGATCCCGCGCCCTCTAGCTGGCCCCCTGCCAGGGTGCCACCCCTATAGGCTCCTGGGATCCGGGCATGTGCCCTTTCACACAGCACTGCACCCAGCGTGGGCGCCAAGCTTGCCTGCTCAGAGGCATCTCTGCATCCCAGAATAAGCACGCAGAAAGAGGACGGAAACCTGGTCTGTTGCCACTGCATGACCTTGGGCAGGGTCCTGGCCCTCTCTGAGCCCATTTCCTCATCTACAGTGAAGATTCACCCAGACGTGATATAGCTGAGTCCTTATCTAGCTCTGACATCAAGGGCATCGTACACCAAACGTCACTTCAGGTTCCAGCTTAATCAGTCAACGTAACAGGAAGAGAAGTATTCAAGGGTACCCAGGGTGCAGCCAGGAAGGTCCCTGACCAAAAGGGTGCCTGCAAGATTTCCCAGAGAGGCTGTCAGGCTCTGAGCCAAGGACAAGGTTTGTGTGTCTGTTCCGCAAGAGGGTCTCATCATGACTCTACAGGAGATGCTGCTCCCTGATGGAGACTGATCACCTAAAATAGCAGTCTTCAAACCAAATTTGCCCATGTCCATTGTGCTGATGAGGAACTTGATGCACAGAGAGCACAAGTAGGAAAATAAGGTCCCTTGAACACTTTGCTCCATCTGGGCAGGATGCACGTTTCTTAGTTGCTGCCTGGCTGGCTCAATTGCCCTCCCAATACTTCTGCAGGTGGCTAGCTTAGGGCAAGCCACAGACCCATTGGAGGGTGGGCAAAGCAGACTCAGGATGTGTGATATAGCTGAGTCCCTATTTAGCTCGGATATCAAGGGCATCACAGGGGTCACAGGGCAGAGATTATAAGTGAACAAGATCATCAAAGAACACACAACCACAGGCCACAGCTAGAGCTGCAAATAACAGCTTGGGGTTGGGATACAAAGTGTGCTCCCTAGAGCTGGGGTGTCTGTTTTATGGTCGGAACCTGTCACCACGCTAAGGATCTTAGCAGTGCTCCACACAGGCCCCGAGTCATCATGGCGTAGCACACAGGCCTAGCCCTCTGATACCAGGACAGGGAGGTCTGGGACAGAGCTCATGCCCAGACTTCAGGCTGCCCCTGAGCAGCAGTGAGGGTCTCTATCCAGAGCCAGGCTAACAGCGTGCACCATTGGCCTGGGCTCTGCCCATGTTTGCCAGGGCTGGTGTACACAGCTGGCCTCTGAGAGGGCTCTTTGGTGGCAAGGTCTGAGCAGCAGTCCTGATTGTGGGCTTGCAGGGATGGGGTGGGTAGGGTGGAGGCAGGAGACAGTGCTGGCTATGGAGAGGAGAGGCTGGCCCCCTCCGTGGGACTGGCTTTAAAGCCTGGATAGGAGTTTGTTTAAACACCATGGAATTAAACTGTTTAGAATCTCACAGTTTGGCCAAATGGTTTTCTTTGGGGTTGTTTCAACAAATAGCCTGCCCCGTGGCCTCACGGTGTTGCCAAAGAAAGTAAGGTTTCCCCGCTGGCCCCAGCAGTCCCTGCAGCCTCCTGGGGTAGCTCCTGGATCTCTCCTCCCTCCTGCACGCACCCTACTGCACTGCCAGGAACAGAGCATGGGGTACGGGCTAGGCTGAGGCACAGTCTCCCCAAGGGGCATCTTTCCAACACACGAGGGCTGTCCTGAGAGAGGGATGGTCCAACGTCACAGACACATCCAGCTCCACACCAACCCTCCGTGCCACCCTCTGTGCCAGCCATGCTGTTTTCAACTCTGATCAAGCAGATACAATGGAACATCAAGGAGGGTGCCGTGGAGTGCTGGGTGGCTTTTAGCTACAGGAATTCACTCCCTCACAGTTCTGGAGCCCAGAAGTGAAGGGTCAAGTATGGCAGGGGTGAGCTCTCTCTAAAGGGACCAGGGGAGGATCCTTTCTACCTTTTCCGCTCCTGGTGTTGCTGGAAATACTTGGCATCTCTCAGCTTGTGGTTGCATGACTCCACCTTTGCTCTGGCTCCACAAAGCCTCTCCCCTGTGTGTCTCCCGTAAACAGCCCACACTGCAGTGCTCCAGTACACCTCAGGTCTACTTTTTCACATCTGCAAACCTGAATTCCTGATTGGGGATTCAGCAGATGTTTTTGAGGAGCACAATTCCACCAGCAACCAGCTGACAGGGTGAAGACACAGGAAAGCTTCAATGGAACAACCATGGACCATTTGCCAGGCTGGTGCAGGGCAGGAACTCCAGCCAGAAGGGGTGGCCTGGGCAAAGGCATAGAGGCCAGTGATGCTCAGAGCCATTCTGCAGCTAGATAGGCAGGAAGGGGGCCCTCTGAGGTGCTGGCCTGATCCGGGCCTAGAGGCTAGGGTGCTGTCCCGTGAGCTACTACTCTTTGCTGAGGACAGACAATGTGCAGGATGCCGGGGCAGTTCTAAGCCCATTCTGTCCCCAAGCTCCATGCAATGAGTACGCCGCACACACAGCAGGACTCCACCACTAAATAAAAGCCCAGTAGAGGATGTTCTCAAAGCCCATACGAGTGACCTGGAGGATGCTGATCCTGCCTTCTAGTTCTTGAACTGGACCAGCAAACATTTCCCATAAAGGGCCAGAGAGTAAATATTTCCAGTGCAGTAGGCCATGACGGTCTCTGTCAAGACCACCACACAGCAGTCAAGAAGCTGGTCGCAGACAACACATAAACGAGTGCACGAGGCTGGGTGCAAACAAAACTTGATGTACGGACACTGCCATCTGAGCTTCGTGTCATTTTCATGTAGCACACCCCGGGGCTCATGGGCTGCAGTGTGAGCCACTGTACAAGAAGGGCGTGTTACTTGTGTATTAGAAAGTAAATTACAACAATAAGGGGACGGCAGGAAAGAGCAGCACAGGGACCTCGCAGTACTTGCCACTCAGTTTTCTAGAAATCTAAAAAGGTTTACTGTTTTATTAGTTTAAAAAAAATAAAACACATCAACTAAAAAAAAAAAAAAAGGAAAGGAAAAAAAATTCCACTACATTCCAGTAATAAATAGGCAAAGATCATAAACAAATTAATGGAAGAAAAAAATGCAGACAATAAACATGAAAAGTGGGTAATATGCAGGTAGAGTGAGCAGCCCGATGGTCACCACACAGGTGGACAGCTTTGAGTCACAATGTAGGGACAGCTCTTCTTCCCCAACCACCGTAAGTCAGCCCCAGCTTCATGGACATGGGGACCTTCTGGCCATGTCACTTCACCTCTGAGGGCACATGCTGAAGAAGAGCTGAAATGCACACAGGTCCACACACAGTCACCACAGTGCCAGGACAAAAGCAAAAACCATAGCCAAAGGAAAAAAACCTGTGAACAGTTTAGCTGCCCCACAAAAGAAAGAAAGAAAGAAAGAAAGAAAGAAAGAAAGAAAGAAAGAAAGAAAGAAAGAAAGAAAGAAAGAAAGAAAAGAGGGGAGGTGAAGGAGGAAAGAAAAAAGGAAAAAAGAAGGGGAGAGAGGGAAACAGAAGAGAGGGAGAAAGGGAGAGAGGGAGAAAAGGAGAAAAGGAAAAAGGGGGGAAGGGAAGGAAGTAAAGAGAAAAGGAAAAGTTCATTTTAAATAAACAAGGGCACTCTGGGTTCCCAGTCACTACACAGGCACAGCACACCAAGCTCTAGAGAGGAGTTCACATCACAGAAAATGCTTACAACAGGAAGTGGGGAAGCACCAGACACAGAACAGCACACAGGTTCACACAACGTGAACAAACCACACACAGGTAGATCTGAATATACGCATTAAAAATGAGTACAAACTGAATGTGTCAAGAGCAGCTATCTCTGGGTGGCGAATCTATGGGTCGTTTAATTTTCCTCATTACTTTTGCCTTTCTACAGTAAACATAATTTTACTTTGCAAGAGGAAAAAAACAAGGCTTTCAAACTAGGGCGACAGGTCGCTCTAGGCAGGCATGTGGGTCAGCGTTTGCCTCCTGGGAAAGGACCTGCCTACTCTGCTGGTGGCGCTGGGGCTGGGGCTGGGCAGCCTATTTGGCTTCCAGGCTCTGAGCGTGTGGGATGGAAGACCAGAGGAAGAGAAGGACAGGCCAAGGACCCGCTTGCAGTCCCAGAACCATGCCCAGCAGCTTCTGCAGCCTCTGCCCAAGTCCAGGAGGAGATTCTCTGACATGCTGTTGGGCACACGGGAAGGGAAAGGTCACCTTGGGTAAAATCTCTCCATGCCCCAATGTGGGAAAAGGAGTTTTTTTCACGACAGGCAAAACAACATGTCCAAGGGTGTGTGGCCTGACTAGGAACCAGGGCCTCCAACCCCCCAACACTGCACAGCAGGGGCCTGGCCATCTGAGCAGTCACAGCGAACATCATGACCCTCCTGCATGGAACAAACTGCAGCTCCCATAGCCACAGACTGTCCCAAGAAAGTCCTGGGTCCCCACTGGGGCTCCCACCACAGCAGGCATCGCCCCAGCCCGGCTGTTCCCTGACTTCTTTCCCTGCTGGCGACGGCAGGCTGAGATCTGGAGGAAAGCTGAGAGCCAGCCCTCGCCGCCTCCCTGACGCCTGCTCTGCTCCGCTCCTGGCTCCGGGGTCTCCTGCTCAGCTGCCCCCACAGGAGGTACAGCCAACTGCTGCCACCTCCCAGGCCTAGGGCCGCGTAGGCAGAGCCAGGTCACAGTGCAGGCTGTCGTCCACCCTGCAGTTGCTAAGGCCGTAAACAGCCTGGCCGGGCGGCTTCCCATCTGGACGGCAGCCAGATTATTTTTGTTTTTTAAGCAATTGATTAAGTTTCTCCATTGCCCCCCTGGGGTGAGTGGTTGGACAAATGCTGAGACCACAGCCCGGCACCTTGGCCCAGGAAACCGCGGCAAGTGACCACAAGGTCACAAGGCACAGAGGAAGTGGCCGGGCCCACCACTGGCTCTGCTTGCAACCCGAGGTCTGAGCAGCTGTCCAGCGGAGCCGCCCAGCAAGCATGAGCAGGAAGGCTCACAGGAGGGGCCCACAGACACCTGGCTTAAAGTCTAGGCTCTGTCTGCTCGGCTCCAAAATAATGAAGTTGTTCCTTGGGCCAGGGGCCTGAGGCAGCCAACGAGAGGCAGCCAGTGAGAGGCAACGTGGAGGTCATCCTTGGGACCCTCCTGCAGGCTGGTCCCTCCTCTCTGCACCCACACAGTCTTCTGCTGCTCGCCTTTGCCCTTCCCATAACCCCTACCACCACTCTCAGGCCACTGGCTGACGCTCACGCAAGGCCCATCCAACGTCAGCACAGCAGCTCCCAAAGCAGACACCCTAACCTCAGCTCCCAGCCCCACTCCCTCCCTGAATTACCTTGAGCAAGCAACTTGACCTGTTTCCACGTGCAGGACTCAGGTGGACAAGACCCTGCAGTGGGGATGAGGACCCTGTGATAAACAATGTGATGTCAGCCTCCGTGCAGGGCTCCCTGGCTATGACACACACACACACCTCTGGGGACCCTACCAGGAGGTGATAACTTAACCAATGGAACACATGCTCAAGTCCTAAAAAATCCAGCGCAGGGTTCCTTTCTGCTGAGGTATACAGCAGGTGCTCAACAAATCACACTGAGTGTTCTTGCTGTTCTGTGGCTCCCAAAGCTGTTCTACAATACTCAGGTCCCTGTGCACCAAGGCCTTTGGAATCTCTCTGCAGGAAGGAACCCCAATGGTGGGAACAGGGGTTAAGATACACAGCACCGGGGCCTGGACACGCAGCCCCAAATTTCATCTGTACCCCATGGTCTGCGGCTGTGATGTGCTCTCCACACTGTGAGCTGCAGGTGCCCTGTTAGGGAAGCAAGTCCATCCCTACAGGCACTCCATACAGCCTCTGCAAGGCATGAACCAGGACGGGGCTCAAGGCTATGCCTGCAGCAGAAGCCCCCAACAGATACTTTCATACCATCACCTGCCCTGCCTCAGTGGCTGCCTGCAGCCCAAGTAACGGATTAGGCAGAACCACATGAAAACACCATTTCTTCAGGTCAACAGTGATTGACAATCAGTGGCTCACCTGGCTCAACCTCAAGTACAGACCACTGTGCAGTTTATAAGGCCCTTCTAAGGAGGATCCCATTCAATACTCCCAGGTGGACAAGACACAAAGAACCTGCACTCATAGCCACAGGGTGAAGGGCAAGGCCAGAACTTAGGTTCTGCAATAGCCACCATGTCTTGGGGACACAGAGGGAGGTCTCTCTTAACAGTATCCAGCCCTTCTTCTGTGTCTGACATTGGTCTAGTGGGAGAGAAGACTGGAATCCCTCCCTCCTCTGCAATGCCACCCCTTTTGGAGGGGCTAAGGGGGAGGGTGGGAGCCGGAGTCCCCAGTACATGAGTTGGTGCATGCAGAGGGGTCTGGGAGACATAGGACAGGAGGCCTAGGAGGTGCCGCAAGCAGTGGGCACAGCACCACGGAGGAAGGAGCTTGGTGGTAGACCAGAGAAGAGCACGTGGCCCATTCCATGGAATGGGTTGGGAAAGGTAAGCAGAGGAGAGGCAGGGCAGAAGGCTGGAACCTTCTAGTCACTCTCTGAAAGACAAGCTGGTGGCCCAAGGTGTCCGCTGAGTACATCTGGAGCCCAGCAAGAGCACCTCTGATTGTTACCGCAGGGCACACAAATCTGGGAGGGAGAGTAAAGGGGCTTGCAGTCTAGGGGGGGCTCCTTCCAGTTTGGATCCTGTGATCCCCAAACTCGACTCTGAAGGAAAGCGGAACCATCTGAGCTCCGGAAAGGTCTAGGGCTGGAGCTGGGCTTGGGGTGCAGGAGTAAGGGAGACACTAGCCAGACGGGGATAAGACCAGTGGCTGGGGGTGACCATAGCAGAACTCTGCAGAGCTCACTGCACCTAGGAGGCTGGGGTTTTTCTAAGAATATGGTTGCTTCCTCTCCTCTTCTGGCTTTTGAACTGTTCAGAAAGAGTACATGCTGTGTGGTTCTGTTTCTGTGTCCTTCCAGAACAGGCAAAACTAATCCCCCATGACAGAAGCCAGGATGGGGCTGCCTCTGCGGGGAAGGGGTGGGTGCCAAGGGACACCAGAGAATTTTCCAGGAGGTAGAAATGTTCTATATCTGGTTTGGGGCAGTGGTTATGCAGATGTATACAACTGTCAAAACCAATCGAAATATATACTTAACATGTGTGCGTTATTATTGTCTACAAGTTGTACCTTGGTCGCAAAAGAAAAATGTCGGCTCTCAGGCTGGCCGCACTGTTTCCTGCACTGACCGATCCTATTTTCTTGCTATTAAAAATTCACGGTCCGTGGCTGAGAACAGCAGCTGCCTTCTGTTTGCAAAGTCACTGCCAATCAGAGCCAGCATGCAGACTTCCCAAAGGGCCTCCTTTCTTTTCCCTTTGACCTACTTCCCCGATAAGTGACGAGCTGCCCAGACTCTGGGAACAAACAGGCCCGTTATTCTAGGCCCAGGGCTTCAGGCTGCACTACCTCAGCTAATCCACCCAGACAGACGGATGGACGTGAGGGGCTGGGAGACGGCGGCTGGCCTGTTCGCCTGCCTGTCAGACCCAACAGTGAGGTCCTCTGTTACTCTCACTGTCCTGCCCAACCCTCTCCTTGCTTCCGGTCCCTGACGGACAAACATCTGTTAAAACCACGTCTTGGCGAAGTACAGTAGAGACTGTAAATCTTAAGTCTACACCCACTGCCTGCCCTATCGCTCAGCCTTGACCTTGTCTGCAGAGGGACAGCCTGGATGGAAGGCGCTGGGCCTGGCAACCAGCTCTGCCTCATCACACTCTGGACATGACCTGGGGCCTTGAGGATCCCACAAGTCACCTGGCCTAGTCATCTGTGGCCTCAAACAGCAGGAAACATGCAGGCCCAGACCACAAAGAAGGTGTGGATGGGTGACAGGTCAAAACAGCAGAGCTCGGTCCACAAGGAGCAGGACGCTGAGATGCTGGCAGCAAGAGAGCAGCAGCTCTGGAGGATGGCGGCAACTCCCAAATAAGGCCCCGCTACTGCTGTTTTTAGCCCAATCCACATAATTGGAAAAACATGGGGAAAACCAAAGCCAGCTGCTTGTGGAGCCTGGAGGCTGCCTCGGAGGGGGCAGGGAGAGAGCCGGCCCAGTACCGATGGCCAGCCCGTAAAGGGCTCTGGGTCTCCTTGCTTCCCAGGACACAGAGACCCACAATGCTTACCCCAGGGCTCAACTGAGACTGGGCAGAGGTGGGCACAAGAGGGATGGACATCCTTTCCTACTCTCACCAGGACCACTTCAGGAAGGGCTGGGGAACAGGAGACATAAATCCTACAGCCAAAGGTTACTCTTATCCACAGGGGCCTCAGCACCCGAGCCACTCTTGAGCCCAAAGGATACGGACATGGAGGAAGCCCCTTGTGGGCAGGGTCACATCCAGCATCTATTGCACACTGAGCCATCAGGCACTGTGAGAAGCTCTCACCATGAGGCCTCTCCTGACTCCAATCATGCTAAGAGGAGGGGTCATTCTGCCTTCTCGTGACACAAGAGAAAGTCACAGCTCAGGTGATGTGAGGAGCACTCTTTCTCTGTGCACGCAGTGCAAGGACCCTTGCCCTATACTTCCCAGAGTCTAGGTGGGTGCCTGTGCACCCCAGGACAGCTCTGCCTAGTTCAGTAGGGTCCTAACAGGGCCACCATGTCAGCCCCTTCCTCGAGGAGGGCACCTAACTTCCTAACACCAGGCTGGCTTTCATTTGTTCAAAATTAGGAAAAAGCAGAATTCACAACAGTGCACAAATTTCTTCATCTCCAACTTCATGCAGCATAAAAGGTCAGATGCTTGGAGCAAGAGCCCAGGAATTTAAGTCATGCCTGGGGTTCCGGCTTTAGAGGCTGATGTTTCCAGCTGTGCCAGGGACCCTGACCTGCTGTATCACTCTGACCATTCTCTGGGAAATGCCTATCAGTGGGTCTGGGGTGGACCAGCAAACCTGGATTTAGACAGGCCAGGCCCCTGCCCCACCCCAGAACAAGTTGGCTTTCTCTCCAGAGCAAAGGACGCCACACACGCCCAAGAGTCCCCAGGACACCCACCCTCCTTGGCCAAGTCACTTGCTACTCACTCATGTGAGGAGGACTCCTCGTCCCCATCACCCTGGCCCAACTCATCACACCACCCAGCCTTGGCCATCTACTTGATTCCAAATGTTCAGGGAAGAATTTCTCTCTTGGCATCACATGAGATTGTCTGCCGGGCTCCAAGCTGGAGTTCAAGTCCAAGTGCAGCCCATATTTGCTGAGCAGTCCGGCCTTCTTTTAAGTAACCCCACGGAGTGAGCACTGTCCCTTTTCTATAAATGAGAAAGCTAACACAGAGAGAGGCTAAACTCTTCACTGACCACACAGCCGGGATATGGATTAAAACATCAAAAACTAACACAATGGCCTGAAAGCTGAAATCTGTTACACAACTGAAAATAAGGAGGGGTTGGGGATTTAGCTCCGTTGCGTAAGTGTCTGCCTGGCAAGTGTGACATTATGAGTTTGATCCCCAATACCAAAAGCAAAAAAAGAAAAGAAAAGAAAGTACCCTGAATTCTGGGTGTGCCTGACAGAGTTTCCTCACTACCAGTCTTTGGCAGGCTCCCAACTACAGAGCAAGCCATGGCATCTATCCCTACTAGTCTTGGCCTAAAGTCCATCCTTTCCAAGTCTCCTTTAGGGTTAGTACTAGCAAACCCATGAGCACAGCCGCCTTCTCCATCACCTCCATTTTTATTTCCCCGTGGTCTCCATTCCCACCTATGGCCACCTCCAGGGCTCTTACCACAAAGGTCTCTGTTCTTCACACCCAGGATGCTGGACCTCATGGATCCTATGGCCAAGAGGACATCCCCGAGTGACCTCTTGCCTCCTCTGCCCGCCCTAGATGCCATCTTCCAACTGGACACCTCAGAAGACTCCCCAAGCACTGGCAGCCTGCCACTGGCACTACTCCCTTCCGGCAAGCTCCTGACATCTCCCCTGGCAGGGTGCCTACATGGGGCCTCTGCCCACCAGAACTTCAAGCCACCCTGAGCATGACAGATGACAGGATTTAGTGGTTTCTTCAGTGTGCCCCAGCATAACCAGCTCCTATCTCCAGGCGATTTTCACAACCGATACACAGCATGGAGTCAGCACTCAAGTTCTGCACAGAGGTCTCTGTCCCCAGGGGCACCAAACTACACATACCCCGGGGGCACACAGCCAGGGGAGGAAAGGAAACCACCCGACACAGGGCTCAGGTGATGGAATTATGGTCTTTCGGTAAAAATCTTCCTTTAACATGCTACTTTGTGTCAAGAAATAAAAGTGGTGGAGGAGGAAATCTGCGCCCTCGACTTCCCCTTTGCCAGCATGGTCTTGTCTTCTTGTAACATCTGAAGCCCTCAGCCCCTTGGTCCTTGCTCACAATTCATCTCGGGGGCTGCATCTGCCCTCCAAGTGGATCCAAAGATCCCCAAGGGCAGACCTTTTCCGGATTAGGAAAAAAACCAAAAAGATATTTCAGAAGCATCTTTTGCTTCTGAAGCATTTTGATGGCAAACCCTTTATTTCAGGTTTCTTCTCAGCTCTGAAACTTTCAGGAAACTCTGTTTATCCTATCCCATCTCTGCTGCTGGGCAACACTTCAAACTTCAAGTGTACCCCTTAGCACCCAGCCCAAACAGCCAATCAAGGGGAAGCCCACAGCGAAGGCAGCTTGGGATCAGCTGGTAGCAAACAGTCCCATTTTCATGCAGAAAGAGACTCCAGCCCACCCCTTTGTCTATCTACCCACTTTTCCTTTTTTTGACATAACACCCTAGGCAGGGTGTCTGCAGCCAAAGCAGAGAAACTCAGGCTCTGGGGACAAAAGTCTCCACACTGTGCAGACGCCCGCCTGGGCATGCACTCCCACCCAAGCAAGCAGGGCCTCTGAATGACAACAAAAACTCTTTTTTCCCTTATACACTTGGCATTTTCCAACAGGGTCTTTGTAAAAGTGCCTCTCACGGCTGGGGGTAAGAACAGTGCTTAGGAAAGCAGGGAAAGGTGCCATCCTGAGGGATTCTGGTCCATAGCTGGCTGACAGAGGCCGGAATCCATGCTAGCAGCTTGGGTCAGCTCTGGACGGGAGAAGCTCCCAGCAGGAAGGGCAGGGCGTGCTGCTAATCCACCACTTCCCCCCACAGGTGTTCGTGGTGTCAGTGCCACACTGCAGAGCCACCAGGGCTGTGCCAGAGACTCCAGGTCACTGCCAGCCTGCATGCTATCTCCTCTGGGGAGCCCTCCTCCCCCAACTCTGGCTGCCACAGCAGGACTTCCTTTCCTCTGCTCATCGCACAGGCCAGTCCCTGGACCATCCCTTAAAGGCCAGTGAGTTTCCAGGACTCCCTAGGACTGCTCTGGGCCTTGAGGCAATGAGTTGAAATTTGCAGAAAGAACAACATCTCATCAAAGAGTGCAGCTATAGGTGGCCAGTCCCCAGGGCCCCAGCTGTGGGAACCCCATGTATCAAAGAGTAGACAAGGCACCAAACTAGCCACAAAGCCCATGCTTCTTTGGATGAGAAAAGAAATCAGTACCTCCCCAGGGTTCTCCAGTGACAGTCCCCCTGCCAGGGTCATGTATAGCTACCTCCGGGATTTCTGGAAGAGGCAAAGCCAGGGCTCCAGCAACGCCATCCCAGCTCTCACATGCCCAGTGCCGGCCACAGTACCAGGTTATGGTGACAAGATGGGGAATAGATGGTGGATGTGGTGCTACAGATCATGCACACCTGCCCTGGACACCCTGTTCCTAACACACTGGGTCTTTCATGGTCCCCGAGGCAGAGTTGGTCCTGTGACTCCAGTCTCAGAGATGAGGTACAGCAAGTCCCTGGCTCTGTCCACCCCTGAAGGACCAGCAGCAACCCAAGACAGCCTCAGCAAGCTTCTGGGAAAATACGACTTTACTGAGCTGTGCCTCTGGAATTTATTAGGGTTTGCACCCCTTTCTGCTCATCCTTAGCGCCCACATGAGTGCCTGTCAGGGACTCATGTCAACTATATGATCAACTATATGATCTGGAGGATCCCTGTCCATCCCGACTCCTTCCACAAATGTCCATGTGCAGCCTGGCTCAAGATACCTTAAGCAGCAGAGATGGCAACTACATCTGATCCAGTCAGGTCTATCTCTGTCCCAGGGCAGACATCACCAACCAATCCAATACAGGGTTCAACCAGGCATCACCAAACAATAAGACCATCTCTTTCCTACTGAGATCTTTACTAACAGGCTAGAGAACATGGGGTCCAGCTCTGCCCCTGAAGCCCACCCCTCTCACAACGGACAGGAAGGTGGCAGAAAGGAGAGAAGTCAAACTCTAAGAAGATCAAGCCAAACATCCTCCCAAGGGGGAGGGTGTTGGGAGGCCAAGGCCTTGCTCTAGCAGGGCACAAGGCATCGGCAGCCAAACCATCTCTATATACCAGAGGCAGCAGTCACCAATGTCTTGGGAGAGCTAGGAGAGTCCACCTTCCTGAACCTACTCTGCCACCTGCTATGGGTGACCACAGGCTAGAGACTTGCCTTTAGTTTTCTCATATGTAGAAATGAGAGGGTTCATCTAACCTGATCAAGCCAGCCCCCCAACCCTCCCTTAACTTGCTCAGTCCAAATTCCTGGTGTGCCTGAGTCACTCACGAGGTAAGCTGGCCAAAACCCATGGGGGGCAGCTTCTCCCTCAGCCTTGCCGGCCCAGCAAGGTGAGGGGTAAACTGCAGATGGCCTGAGGTGACCGAGGAGCTGGACCTCCAACATGTTCTAAATCACTCAATGGTGCAGACTATCCATCTCTCCCCACCTATCCCTGCCCTAACCTGTGAGCTCTAAATCCAGAAACTATGCCTGCACTGCTCTTTATAGGGACCCTAGTGCCTAGAATAGTGCAGGACACAGCAGGTGCTCAATAAATTACTGGATGGATGAAGGACTGATTGAATAGATGAGCAAACGTGGTTCAGTCTAGGTGGCTTCTTGAGCAAGCCCTTCACTCTGTGCTGCTAAGGACCTACTTTGAAAACACCACAAAGACAGGGTCAAGTGTGCCCCAAATGCTAGCGGTGTTCCCTCTCCCTACTCAGGAAAGTACGGCCTGCCGTGAGGGAGAGACCTCCCAACTGTTTCCGGAGCAGCCAATACAGCTGATAGCTCCTTTGGCAAAATAGCCAAGTCCCCTTTCACTAAAGACTCTGTGTTCTGGGAAAGAGACACAGTGAATCCAGACCTGGAGGGTCCTCCCCCAAAGCAGAAGCCCTGTCACACAGCTGAAGGAGATCCCATTACCACCATGACCCACACAGTCCCCAGACACTGCACACAAATACAGACCACGACCTGCTGAGAGCAGAAAGTCCAGGAAACCACCCCAGGGTCGGGACCCTGGATGCCTGGGCAACAGCTGGGGCCAAGGGAGAAAATCCCTCCACCCACATAGATGCTGCCATAGTGCTTCTGGCAGTCTGCTCACCAGAAACCCGGCCTCCGGGCCCATCCCATGTTGGAAGCTTGAGAAGCCAGCCCTGCCTTCCTCCTTCTTCCCCCAAGTGGGATAATGATACAGGAGCCACGTTTTACTAGCAGAGCCACATTTTATTGTTGCCCCAATAAAATGAAGGACGGTCCTAGGGATGGCTGCTTTCCTGGCACCTCCTACTGAGTCCTCACTGGCCCAGCTCCACAGCCAGACCAGCCTCACTGGGCTCTGGGGCACCCCAGACTATAGGTTGTCCCTGGTCATGCATGTGCTCGAGAGGCCACCCTCAGCCTGACACCGGAAATCAAGGTTCCCAGCTGGCGCTGCAGAGGACGAGAAGATGCCTTGCTGCAGAGTAACACGGATAGGAGCCCGGACAGCAAGTGCCTGAGGACCAGAGGGGAAGCAAGGAGGTGTTAACCATCTGAAGCAAAGAAAACCACTGCTTGTGACATCAACTCAGCTCCATGCATCCAAATGGAAACTCCCTTTAAGGATGTGCTTGTGGCCTAAATTTCCACAGGGGAGTTATTCTGGCATGAAGACTCTGAAGACTCCACGCAAATGAGATACAAGGGTAAAAGTGAATTACAAATCCTCATTCAACAGAGAAAAATGCATACCAAAAGGCAGGGAAGCCAAAGACAAAACCACCCTGCAGGGCTCTCAAAGCGACACAGATGGTGAACATGCAGAAAAACAGGCGAGCTGAGGAGAAAGCACAGACAAGGAGGGAGCACAGGCGAGATTCCAGGGTCACTCCCTGCCCACAGGGTCCTCTGATGCCACCTTCTTTGTTTTTATAACCAACCTAAGTTTCAGTTAAAAGCTAATGACAGTGAGCCTTCAGGGTTTGATTGCCACGTGCTGATGGTGTGCTTGTTGACACTTTGGTGGCACGGCTTGGACATTACAAGGTTCCAACTAAGCTGGGACAGGGCCTCAGACTGTTCACCTGTCAGGCAACAGAGACCAGATCTGACTGTAAAACTCAGTCACGTCCTGCTGGATACCTGGATAACAGGCTAGCTAACACCCGAAGCTTCTGCTGCAGTGAGCACCAGATTGTGAACGGATTACTCAAACCGGCAGCATCTGAGGCCCCACTCCATCCTATCGTCCTCTGCCTCACCTGCCTTACACGTCCTGCCATTGTCCTGGAGCTGCACACCGGTGGGGCAGGCACAGGTATAGAAAGGCTCCCTCGGGGACAGCAGGCACAGGTGTGAGCAGCCACCATTGTCCTCTTCGCATTGCGTATGGACTACAAAAAAAGAGGACAGCATGAGAGAAAGTTCTGGAACAGGGTCCATGACCCCACCATCACCCAACAACCCCAACACTTCCCTGCCCTTTGTTTCCAAATGGGCCAGCCTCCTGTCTCCTTATCTGTCCTTCAAGAGAACCCCTATTATGTCCCTCTGCCCAAATGCCACTCTCTGGTGGCCTCAGGACATTGCTCCACAGGCTCTGCTCAGTCTCACCTCCCCACTGACCACCCACCATGTCGGGCCTTCCCAGCTGGTCTGCAATTTCTCTAAACCAGCCATGACCTTCCCAGCTGTGATGTGCCCTGTCCTAAGCTGGTACCCTTCCCACACTGTGCTCCTCCAACAAGAAAACCTGTCTTCTTCAGGGACACTTCCACCCTCACACACTCATGGCGGGATCTCAGGATCTGGCCACATGACAGTGACAGGGACCCAAGACAGCAGGCTCTGGTGCACACAGCATGTCATCCAGCCTGTCTTGTCTCTTCAGCGTGCTGGGATCCTACAGGCTCCGCACCAGATGACCATGCACAGGCCTTGGTGGGGCCTCAAGGTGGGCTGGGTACCTTCCCAAGTCTTTCTATGACCAACAAGCAACTGCAGGTGCCAATTGCCCCCTGAACCCCTTCTGCCCAGGCAAACATGGAGCTCAGCACCACCCCAGTCAACACCACCCCAGTCCAGAGTTGGCTGGAAGGACAGCTTCAATGCAGTAAGCCTCTGCCCTCATAATGCTAGATGAGGAGCGTGTGTGGTCCCAAGGGAAAGCAGGGGCAAGGACCATGACGCTCTTGCCTGAAAAAATACTCAAGAGAGCCCACTCTCCCCTCTGTCCTGCCCTGGGCCCCCACCCTGAAGTTCCAAATTCAAACTTCCTACAATGGCTTAGCCAGAAGTCTCTAATCCCGGTCCCCGCAGCACTAGGTGAACCAAAAACCCTGACCCACTGGTTATTCATCACAGAAGCCTATGTGTCACCATCAGAGACTTGGGCCAGGACCTTATGAGAACCCCAGGCTGAGAACTATTGACTCAGAAGTGATTTTTCTTTTTCTTTTTCTTTTATTTTCCGGAAGTGATTTTTCATTCATAAAAATTCTGCTGGGCCACAGAGATGGGGCAGCCTCCCCTGGAACCCCAGGACCACCTGCCTCTAGACTTGGAAGCAGCACTATACAAGATCCGTGAGGGGCTCTGTGCCTGCCATCCCCAGCCTGGCAGGCTGCACACACATCCCTCAAGACTAGCCAGTACCACTCTAGAGACACTGCCTCCCTCCCTGTTCTGCAGGGCAAGGGTTCTGTCTGGTCTGCCAGGCTCAGATGGCAGGTCTCTAGTGGAGAGATGGACACCTGCTGGGCACTCACAGGAAGGCTGCCGCTCCTGGCTGAGCACCTGGATGTCCATGGGCGAGTAGAGGGCGCTGAGGATCTCCTTCCTCTTCTCGCCTGTCCTCTTGTTACAGGCGTGAATGGAGCGGGTTTGCCAGTCTGTCCAGTATAACGTGTCTCCAGACAGCGTCAGAGCAAAGGGGTGCGTCAGGCTGCCTTCTACCACCTTCTGCCTGCAGCAGGAGACCAAGGGGGGAGTCGTCAGGAGGGCTTGGGGGCGCTCAGAGGGCTTGAGGACCATCACTGTTCATGCTGCTCATCCCTCTCCAGCCATCCCTGCCTGGCACACAAGGGACCCTTCTCAAACCCAGCTAGCTCCTACTGCCTACGTTTCCAGGCAAAGAGGCAGACACTACACTGCCCACACTGAGAAAGCAGGAGGAAGCAAAGGCTAAGGAGGAGCCACATTTAGGTACAAAGAGCAGCTGAGAAGTGCACAGCTCTCCTTCTGGATGCTCTAACGACTTAATGGAAATCTGACCGCATGCACATGCCTCTTCCTATGGAGCCCACAGTTTATATTTCAGAGTGAATTAAACTTGGCACCAACAACAAAAAAAGCCCACACTGATTGACTGATGGATTGTGGTACTGGGGATGGAATGCAGGGTCTCAAACACGCCAGGCAAGCGCACTAACACTGAACTGTATTCCCAGCAAGACAAAGCTTGCCTTTTAGATGTGCTTACAATGCCCAGCAGGGGAGAAGCCATGCTTTCCTGAGATTACAGACACTGGCGGTAGGATTCTAATCTGGCATGGCCGGTAATGTATGACAATTTAACAACCCACCTCAACAACAGGATCTGACTAGCTGTGCTCCTTTGGGTGAGCTCTCTGTGCACCTCTCTGTGCACGCTCATAATAGGGGATGATAATTAACACTTCACAGGGTTGCCGGGAGCGCTGTGTGAAGTGATAAATGTCTCTGCAAATGGTCACTGTTATGGAAGGGTCAGTGATGGCTACCACCACCGTCACTTTTTAGCTGCCTTCATGTTGTCATGATCCTCTGAGCTCCCAACAGCCTTTCCAGCCCCTACCCATCCTTCATAACCGCTAGGCCCACTCACTCCCAAGAACCAGTCTCTGAAGTGGCTGTTTCCAAATCTCAGTGTAGGGCCTGACCTGGGGAGTCTGTGTCCCCAGGGACAGTGGGACAGTGTGTTCCCAAGCAGCCCCAGATGCTAGGAGAGAGCTCAGGATCACACCATTCTGCCTCAGTCTCCAGGGGACTAAAGCCCTGGCCAGAGCTTGGCCATAACCTCAAGACACACCATGAGTCACAGTTGCTGGTGAAGCCTGTTTACTGTCACAGCAAAGTTTGGCAGTATTTAATTAGGCAGCAATAAATACTTAATATATCACCCCAGGTGACAGGGAGCAAACCTGCCAGTGTCAAATGGGCACCTGTGTTTGTAGAAATTTACCACAGCGTTCTCCTGGGTGGTGTCACCCAAGCCTGTGGCATCTGTTCCCACCACATCTCCTACCCTAGGCCAGAAACTCCACCAGCAAAAAAAATGGGGTTTTCCCTCTGAGGAGGACCTCCCCAAACCCAGCACAATGTGAGGTATGGCACACATAGAGTATGCACTGCAGGTACTGAGGAGTCCAGTTCCTCAGACCTCTAAGCTTTCAGATTAGAGACCGAGGACCTGAGTTAAGGTTGGCCTTTGGGGCCGAGAATATAGCATAGTGCCTGCCTGGCAAATGCAGTGTCCTGAGTTCAAGTCCCAGTACAAAAAAAGAAAAAAGGAAGAAGGGTGACCTTAGAATGTCATGCAGACAACTGTGTGCAGAAAGGAGAGGGCGCCCTGTGGCCAGTGGGCAGTTACCTGAATGAGCCATCAAGGTTGGCACGATGGATGAAGCTCAGCTTTGCATCGGCCCAGTAGAGCTTCTGCTCCTCCAGGTCGATGGTCAGCCCGTTGGGCCAGTAAATTTCTGAGTCCACAATGATCTTCCGGGTGCTGCCGTCCATCCCAGCTCGCTCAATCCGGGGCGTCTCTCCCCAGTCTGTCCAGTACATGTACCTAACAAGTGGGGTAAGGGCAAAAACACAGAGAGCCAACAGATCTGTATTTCCACTTGTTTCAACTTCTGTCATGCACCCTAAACTGAAGCGCACCCATCAGAGCGTTCAGGGCTTCGGGAACAGAGTCACGTGAGGCTTACGACAGGAATTTTGTGTGTCTGTTTTATGCCTTGGTGGATGGAATCTAGGAGCATTCCACAGATGAACTACATCCCCAGATTTTTTTTAGGGGGGAGAAGGGATGGCCAGAGTCTAAGTTGCCCAAGCTGGGCTTGAACTCACCATGTTCCTGCTTCAGCCTCCCTAGTGCTGGGATGACAGGAGTCACCACCATGCCCAGCTAGATACATACTGTTAAGAACATAAAAGCATTCCTCAGGATGATGAGAAATTCATTATTCGGTTAGACCAACATCAGAGTGGGCTTCCACAGACTAAGATGGCTACAATGTCACTAGGCAACGGTCTACAAATGGGCCATCACTGACCTAAACACCATTATGTGGCCCATGGATACATTTCCAAATTGCCCTCAGTTAACAATATGCTCTGAGGACCTTCCTCTTTCAAAAATAGAGAATTTCTCGTCCTTTTAACAGTGGTGTAGCACACTATACCAGGAATTACTTAAATAGCTCGGTGTTCAATGTTTAGGTTATTTTCGATTTTTTACTATTATGAAAATGCTGCAAATGAACCTCTAAAAGGCAATTAAAGACATGCAGAATGGGCTATATTTAGTGCTAAGGCACAATGAGCTATCAGGCCATGAAAAGACATGCAAGAACCGTAGATGCTTATTACGCAGTTAAATAAACTGGTCTGGGAAGGCTATGTAGTGCATGATTCTGATTCTGTGACATCTGGAGAAGGCAAAATACAGAGATGGCACAAAGATCAGCGGTTGCCACGGGTTAGGAAGTAGGAGAGGCAGGTAGACAGAGCACTGTGCACAGGTCAGAGCAGTGACACTCTCCTGTACAATGCTGTGACATGGATACAGCATATTACATCTGTCCAAACCTACAAAATGTGCTCACCAGTAATGAACTGTAATAGAAACCACAGATTCTCAGTGACAGCAACCCATTGGTGGAGGGCCATTGACTTTAACAAACATAGTGCTCCGGAGGGGGAGGGGGAGATGAGGGTTTAGGGCCATATGGATAATCTTTCTACCTTCTGCTCCATTTTCCTGTGTATCTGAAAACTAAAGTCTGTTTTAAAAAGAACAACACACGTGGGTGGACACACACAGAAATAACAGCAGCTACTCCTGAGCGTTTGTGGGCGAGCTGGCTTTGCCCATCCACATCCCCAAGGTTCCAGCAAGGGTCAGATGCCACACATCCTCAAGAACTCACCACAACTGCAAAGCTTTCCTCTAGCCCATTTTCTCCAGTGTCTGGCAAACTGTCCCCTTTCCTGGCCCCCATTTCTTCAGAGGTAAAATTTCACTCATTTCACCAACCTCTGAGCTGACCCTAAGGACCAAGCTCAGCTGTGATTCTGGGGCTCTCCATCAGAGGACGGAAACTGACAGACACACAGCTTCAGCCACCCCAAGGAGGCACCCCTACTGTGGGTCCCCAACCTCAGCTTCCCAGTGGGGGTCATTTCCAAGCTGGGAACACCACCGCCTTCCAGAGACATTGTGACAATACCAATGACCATAAGGGCATAGGGCCTTCATATAAAATGTCTCTGCACCAGGGCCAGGGGCTGATTATACCTGACTGTTATCACCCAGCCCTATTCTCCAGCCTCAGGGGGACAGAAGAGGGCACATTACACACAACATCTCTTCAAACAGCACCTTCATGCTGTCCTTTCTGCAACTAGAAAAGGCCCAACCGACACAAAGAAAGCCGAAAATGCTGTTCCCAATAGATGGATGAGGACGGTGAGACTTTGGAAGGATGACCTGTGCGGGTCATGGCACTGAGTGGCAGCCCTGGCAGCACCGCGTGGCTGTCTGCCAAGGGCCTGCACCAGGCTGTGTGTGACTCAGCTCTTCAGCACCAGGGCCAGGGCGTGGGGAAGGGGCTTCTTCCTGGCAGCCTGAGGCTTGAAGGTGCTGATGGCCAGTTTGGCAGAGGCTGGTCTACGGGTGCAAGCCCCTATTTCCCTGGCTCCCCCACTTCCCTCTGTACCCAGCCCCCTGCCTTCCTGCCCAGAGGTATCAGGAGAAGGATCTCAGTGTGATTCACGTGGTGTTCTCCAAACACTGTGCTGTGGCCCAGTGACAAACCCAGAAAAGCCCCAGCTCTGCATGGGCCCTACTTGACATCCCCCAAGTCACACGGCCGAGGCCGCTGCTTTCCTTAGATGGGGAATCTGCAAGTGGCTGTCACCAGGGCTGTATGGTGTGGCTGTCTGTGGACGAGCCTGTGCAAGGTCCACAGGCTCCAGCAGGAGCCAGTACTTCCAGGAGGCACCGGGGCCTGGGGCAGGGGGGGACCCCAGGGCTGCCAACATTTTAAAGAGGCAGTGCGGTTCTCCCTGGCTTAACTGGAGACTGTGCGGTCACTGCAATCTCATCAGACTAGCCCAGGCCGTGAGAATTAAAAAGAAAGAATAGATGCAGAGAGTGTATCTCACGCAGTGGAAGAAGGGCATTTTTATTGTAACTGCTGCATTTATTGAGCCCATGAACTGTGCAGTGTTTTCCCTATGACGTGCAGTTCAGTCACACCTCTGTACAAATTAGGACGCCAAGGCACAGAGCAGCAACTCACCATCCTTGCCTGTCCTTCTCTTTAACCCACAGGAAGAATGCCAGCAAATCCAGTTGCTTCTGTCAGAATGGTTTCTACCTTAGTTACTTTTCTCATTGTTGAGACAAAACACCAACACCCACAAGTTAAGAGAAGACAGGTTTATTTAGCTTACAGTTTATAGAGGTTTCAGTCCATCATCATCTGGCTGTAAGGCAGGGTGGCACAACGGAGGGCATTGCAGAGGAGAAACAGTTCATGGCAGGCAGAAGATAGCAGAGCAAGCAAGAGACAAGCACAGCTCTTTCTACCCTCACATCTTAGCCAGGTTACTTAGAGCCGGTAGCACTCATGTCCTTAATGCTAGTGCTTCTGATCCTAGCATTGCACCATGAATCAATCATGGTGCAATGAATCAATACTCTAGATTCAGCCACCTCTGACTGCATGAGGCTTGGGGGGACATCTAAACACAAGTCATAGCAGATCCCAAAACTGGTCACTTTTTAATCACTGGTCCACTTCCTCCCTGGTCCAAGCCACCGCCCTCAATTGCCACGATCACAGTAACTGCTGTGGTGATTCCAGCCCCATGCCTACCACAAAGCCTACTCTTACTCCACTAGCTCAGGGAAGCCCCTTCAGTTTGGGTCAGATCAGGTGACTCAACTCAAGACTTGCCCTGCCCCTCTCCACAGCTCATGACTCCTTTGAGCATAAACAAACCATTCAAACTCTACTACAGCCTTCCATGAGCTTTGGCTTCCAGCTACCACAAAGCCTTCTCATTGTCTGTTCCCCTAGAGAAATGCTCTTCCAAAGGACCAGGTGGTTCTGGCTCTCATCTGCTTTGGGTCTGCTCAAAAGTCACCCAGCCATTTACCATCTTCTCCCTGGTGTACCATGAGGGCCCTAAGGGCAGACAGTGGCTGTACCCGCAGCATGGGAGTGGACGTGGGCATGCGTGCTTGTGAACACTTGCTAAAACGCCCGCTGGGAGAGGACAGAGCCACCACATTCAGTGTGTGTGTGGCAGGGAAGTGACTGGCAGGGAGGAGAGGAGAATCACTGGAGACAAGATGGCCATGGCATCCAGTGCTGGGCAGCCCATGTGCCAGCCCAGGGCTAGGGCTCTCCAGATGACCACTCCCTCAGCCTTGCTCATTACAGACAGATGCCCCTCTGAGCCAAGGGGACTGCCACCTCAGCCATCAGCTCCCAGGAAGGGAGTCAGGGATTCCAAGGCTCTTAGAGCCATGCTGTCGCCCTGGAGAGGTCTACAGAAACTGTTCAGGCTGCACAGAGACCATCCTAGTAGGCTGGCCTCAGCCCTGGGCAGCGGTAGGTGGCCAGCTCATTTGGAGGGGGCAAGGGGCCCATAGGGACTGGTGACCACCCAACATGGCATCCCAGATACTAGGGCTAGGGATGTTGTTGGAGCAGGGAGTTAGTTACTCTGGTCTGACCTCAAGCAGTCAAAATATTTAGGCAGAAAACTCCACCCTACCCCTCCCCTCGTGGGTATGAACATGAATATGGTCACACACGTCCTTCTACCTGCATATGTCTCAGTCACACATATACATGTGCCTATTTACAACACAATACTGCACACTCACAATTTCATGCAATATCAACACACACTCACTTATAAACACGCCCATGAATATGGATACATACGCTTGTCGTACATTCTTGTTCTTACGCACATACACATGCTCATGCAATGCACATGCAACCTTGTATACATACATCACGTGTGCACATTCACATGAGTAAATGCTCACATATTCATATGCACACAGCTCCCATACTCCCACTGTCATTCTTTTTTTTTTTTTTGGTGCTGGGGGACTGAACTCACGACCTTGTGTTTGCCAAGCAAGCACTTACACTGCTGAGCTAAATCCCCAGCCCTATACATATGTTCTCATATGCACCCAGAGACAGGCAGGCAGGCAGGCAGGCACACACACACACACACAGAGGGTTTTTCATAAAGCAGCCAATTCCAAAGGCCCCGGCTCTTCCCATGCACTCAGAAACCTGTCCAGTGGCCTCAAAGGTAACAGATTAATTCGGCCACCACCTACCCCTCACCTGACCTGTTCCTAAAACCCCAGATGTGAGCCCTGGAGGGACAAGCCCCACCTCCCAGTCCTCATCCAACTGCAGGGGCAGAGGGGCCCTAACTGCCCAGCTCCTGCTCAGGACACAGATGGTGCAGCTGCTAGTGTCACCTGGGACATGTGAGCCCAAGGCCGAGGGCAACAGCAAACTGGTGACACCTAGCCTCCAGATCTCCAGCCCTATTTCAGAGCTAGTGGCGCCTCACTACTGGGGACAGTGAAGACAAGAGCGCCAGACCCAGATTTCAGGGAGGAAGGTGGAGTGGAGCAGAGGCAATCGGCTCTACACCAGGATGCTGCTCAGCCCGTCTCCAGGATTTCTAACTCAGGGGAGCTGGGTGAGTCCCGCAGAACCTCCACACTGTGCTCTTCACCTGCAGTCCCCAGGATGGAATGTCTCAGAGGCTTTGGCGACATTAAATGAGCTAATCACACAGAAGAAAGTGTTTGAGTATGTTGCTCAAAACACCTGGCCATTCTGAATGGGACAGACATGGCCCAGCAGGGCCAGGCTCTGGCAGCCTAAGTAGGAGTGTGTGTACCATGCCCCAGTGTTACTGCCAAGAGAGGAGGGACAAAAGAGGGTGAAGGGGTGACTGTGGAAACTATTCCTATTTGGAAATCTGGAACAAGCAGGCCTGTGAAACTGGGCCACTTCCCTGCCACTCTGCATCCCAGCCTGCAGCCCCAAGGATGCCCTCAGCTTTTCCATCGCTCACGCTCTGCCCTTGCCATGGTGGCTGCCCTGAGGCTCCAAGGGCTGAGCTCAGCCCCATGTGCAAGTGGGTGCAGCTGCTTCCAGAGTACAGAGAGGAACCATCCTGGCAGTCTCTGCTCCAGACAACAGGAGCCAGCCGGGGCAGCCAGTGCAGTCACAAAACAGGAAGGAGATGCACCTTCTACCCACGAGGTCCACACTTCCCAGGCCTCCCCACAACAAAGACATTTAACCTTCCAATCTCTGCTATGGCATGGGTTGCCCCAGACCAGCTACTTAAGAAGCTGAGACAGGACTGCAAGTTCAAGACCAACCTGGGCAACTTAGTGAGACCCTAACTGAAAAAAGTACAAAATAAAAAGGGACGGGCCAGGGATTTAGCTCAGCAGCGTAAGCACCTGCCTAGTAGCATGAGGTTGTAAGTTCAAACCCTGGTACCAAAAAACAAAAAATAAAAGAATGAGGATGTAACATGCTCATAGTACAGCACCTTTGGGTTAGCACCTTTGGGTTCAAGCCCTAGCAATGAAAAACAAACCCAAAAAACTGCATATGTATGGGATAGAGGGGAAGTAATTCCCAGCAATGGCAAATCCCAAAAGGTGAGTTCGTTTTCAGATTGCCACATGTTCTGTGAAGAAGGAACCAGGGTTTAGGATTGCGGAAATCCAAGAAGGAAACCCTGCCCGCCCTCCTCCCAAGGAACCAGGAGTGGCATGCTTACCCATGAGCAGGGTCCAGGGCGATGGCCCTCGGCTGGTCCAGGTCCTGCCAGAACAGCACTTTCCGCCACGTGCCATTGAGGTTGGCCACCTCGATGCGGTTGGTTTCCGAGTCAGTCCAGTATAGCTTTTTACCCACCCAGTCACAGGCCAGGCCGTCAGGCGAGACCAAGCCAGAGACGATGACATTCTGCGTAGCCACCCCTGTCTGGTTCAGGTAGGTCTGCTTGATGGCCTCCTCACTCACGTCTGTCCAGTACACGGCACCCTTGGAGAACTGGAAGTCTACAGCAGCTGCATCCTCCAGCCCGCTGACCACAATGGTGGACTCCAGCTTGACTCCGCCGGCGTCCACCAGCCGCACATCCCGGCGGTTGGCAAACAGCAGGAGCGGTGAGGCTGTGGGGTGGAAACAAACTATGAGGACCAAGCAGGTGGGGCACAGGGCTCTAGGATGGGGGGAGGGTATGCATGACCTGCCACCTCTCCCACCTGTACCCTCCCTTCCTTCCACTCTCAACTGCTGCCCAGAAGCTGCCTGGACAGCCCCCAGAACCACAAATGATCTTATTTCTAGACTCAGTAATGGCTACCATGTATTGAGCAATTGCTGTCTTCGTCTTTCCGGGTACGGGCGACACCCCCTGCCACATCCTCACCTCACACACATGTGCTACATAAAGGAGACCACAGAGTCCTCTAGATGCTGCAGGAGCCTTGCTCTGCTCTACAAAGAAGCCACATCCCTGGAGGGCTCAGCCCCGGACACAATGTCTGGCAGAGGCCAAAGCTTTGAGAGGTGGCACATAGGGAGCCTGGGCTGGACAGCGCCTCAAGACCTCCTTCCAAGTCTATGACTACTGTCCAAGCTCAGGCCCCTTCCAGTGACTGTGGCCTGGGCTTCCCATCCACTTCTGTATTCTAGGTTCCCTCACCCTGTCCTAGACACCCCTACAAAGAACGATCTTAAAGGAGCACCCTGGAGCCCACCCCTCAGCCCAAAACGTTCCATGGCGCCCTGTGTCAGTGCCCCAGCCACTAGCCTCCCTTGTTCTCTTCTCCTCCCTACCCCCATCCCCAGGGATCCTGATCTGCCCCACAGCTGGGCCGTTTTCCTCACCTCTTATCGCCTATGGCCCTCAGCCTCCTCTGACTTTCCAACAGCCCTCTCCGAAATGAGGGTCTCAACCCCACACCTGGGTCCATGAGAACTGGGGGGCCTGTAGATCACCACCCCACCACACACCTCAGAGGCCAGGCCAGGAGTGACTGAAAAATCACAGGAGATTCTGGACGTGAAGAGGCAGAGGCCCGCTGACAGCAGGGACAGGCTGCACTGGCCATGAGCACCCCTAAACACCATCTTGGGACTTGGCTAGAAATAGGGGCCTTTCTCATAGGGGCTCTCATGATGCTCTCCTGCACGGCGAGGGGGCGGGAGGACCCAGTCAGCCACACTCGTGTTCCACCAGGTGGGGTCTGCCGGCATCCACACAAACCAGACTCACGCGCTGGAAACCACCTAAGTGGTGATCAGTTAGTTTAGTGGCTTCAGTTTCAGCAAACAGAGGGTTTGCTCCTTTGGGGTACCCAGGCCCAGGACACAGGGGACAAGTGCCAGCCAAGCAGCAGGGTTCAGAGCTCAGGCTCCATGACCAGGATGACATCCTTCGGTATGACCACCTACAGCAGGGGATCCCCTAACCCCACTACGACCATCTTCACTACATCCGGTCTATGGTTCACTAAGGCAGGAGGGGATACAGTGAAGATCAAACCATAGGAAGGCACAGGCAAGCAAAAATAAATAAATAAAATAAAAATAAATCAGACTACAAAAATTTTTAAACTTTGTGCCTCTAAAGACCCTAGCTACAGTCAGACACAGTACTACATGCCTGTAATCTCAGCTACTTAGGAGGTTAAGGTGGGAGGATTCCAAGTTCAAGCCCACCTTGGGCAATTTAACAAAGACCCTGTCTTAAAACAAAATAAGAGGGGCTAGGGAACCTAACTTGGCACCTGTGGGGTTCAATCTCAAGAAACAGGGGCAAGATGGGGGACACCATCTACAGAATAAAAAGGCAGCTTAAGGAATAGGAGAAAATCTTTGTAAATCAATCTCTGATGAGAAATTAATATCCAGAATTTATAGAGAATGCCTAAAGATCAGTAACACAAAGACCTCAACTTAATTCAAAAACAAGCAAGGCACTTGAATAGACATTTATCTGAAGATGATCTACAAAATGACCAATAAGCACATGAACAAGCTGGGCCACACTAATTAATGAGGGAATCACAAATTACAACCACACTGAAATATCAGCTCACATGCATTAGACGGCTGCTATCAAAGAACAGAAAGCTTTACCCCTGATGCAAAGAAACGGGAACCCCTGAATTCTACTGATGGAAATGTACTACTGGTGGTATACGCACTGGAAAACAGAATGGGGTGGTTCCCCAAATAGTAAAAGAAAAGTACCATCTCACTCAGCAACTGCATTTCTGGAACTATATCCAAAGTTACTGAACACACAATCTCAAAGAAATTCATGCACAACTACATTCACTGCAGCATTACTCACAATGGCTAACAAGTGGAGGCAACCCAACTGTCCATTGATGGCTGAATGAACAAACAAAATGAGGTCTAGCCACACGATGGAATATAATTCAGCTGCGAAAAAGGGAACCCTGATTCTTGCTGCAACATAGCTGAACCTTGAGTGTACCACATTAAGAAAAATAGGTCGCTCATGGAAGAATAAATACATGATAAATTTCACTCACATCAGGTCTCTAGATCATCAAAATCATAGTTACAGAGAGGAGAAAGGTGGTTGCCAGGGGCTGGAGAGAGGGATAGGGAGTCAGCACTTCTGTTGGGGAGATGAAAAGTGCTTCAGAAGTGGCAGGGGGTGATGGCTGCGAACAGTAAATACGGACTTCATGCCACTGAGCTGTGTACTGAAACAGGGCCACAGTGGTGAATTTTGTGTTCTGTATATTTTACTTTTATAGTTAAAAAAAAATCAAATGACGCGATGTGACAACTACAGCTGAACCTGGCGTTCTGACCTCTCAGTAGACGGCCAGGGTGAAGAACATCTGTCCCCCAGTCTCACTCCTCTCCCCCAGGCAGGGAGTGAAGAAACCTCCCGGCAGAGTCAGCAGCTCTCTGCAGTCACACTGGGATGCCACCTGGTCCTACATGCGCCAGGGCTGTGGGTAATGGTGACCCTCTGGACACAGGAAAAGGTGAGCTCGGAGAGGAGCCTCAACAGTGAGGGGCAAGGGCCAGAGGTTAGCTCAGTGGCTCAAGTGCCTGCCTGCTAAACACAAAGTCACGAGTTCAATCTCTGATACAAAAAAAAAAAAAATCCCACGAAAAACAGTGAAGGTCAAAGGCCTGGGCACAGGGCATGCGCCATCCTGTGTCCAGTTTGTAAGAGGACAGTGTTTTTTCCACATGTACACACCTCATACATACTGGACATTTCAGACAGAACCTTCCCTGTTCTGTGCTTGAAGACCACCCTCCTGGCTGCTCATGACAATACTCCTCAATGTGCCAAGGACCCCAGGGGACTGTACCCTCCCGGGGAGCCCTTCTCCTATCACAGCTCTGCTGCCCAGGACTGCACATAGCAG
>PVJX010003865.1:0-87915 GCA_004027295.1 Dolichotis patagonum
ATTGCTTTCTTGTGATCCGCTTTGCTCTGTTTTGTTGTGTTTAATTTTACCCTATTGATATAATTGCATGTATATTTGAGTGGGTAAGATGGATGACCATATTGCTGTTTTTGTCAGATCGTGGAGCAGAACTGTTAACAGTCTCACTGTTTGAATGTCTACTTTACATGTTTTAACTTTGTAATTTGAACAACTATTTACAAGAAGTCAGTATGTAATTAGTCAAGTAATAATTTCTTAGGTTTTATTGTTGTTGTACTTTTCCTTTTTTCCTTGGAATACTGTATTATTGCTACCCTTTATTCTGTTTTATTTTGTTTTGTTTTCTCTTTAAATAAAATTATAAAAAAAGAATAAAAAGATCCTGGTATAAGATGATATAGTATTTGCATGTTACTTACATATATCCTCTCTTATGCTTTACGGTCATCCCTAAGCTGCTTATAATACATCATATAATGTGAATATGATGTAAATAATTGTTTTTCTGTGTTGGATAGGACATAACAAAACAGTCTATATGTGTTCATTACAGACATATTTTTTTCTGCATTTTTTTTTTTTGAGACAAGATCTTACCATGCAGTTCAGGCTGACCTTGAACTCACTTTGTAGCCTAGGCTAGTCTCAAACTGGCAAAAATCTTCCTGCCTCAGCCTCCTGAATGCTGGGATCACAGACATGTGCCACCATGCCTGGCTCCTTCCTATATATTTGTAATCTGACATTGGTTGGATTTTTGGACATGGAAACTGAGGTAAGGAAAGCTGA
Organism: Dolichotis patagonum; assembly: GCA_004027295.1. Taxonomy (NCBI): domain Eukaryota; kingdom Metazoa; phylum Chordata; class Mammalia; order Rodentia; family Caviidae; genus Dolichotis; species Dolichotis patagonum. The sequence goes on from PVJX010003865.1 coordinate 772, forward strand.
CTGTACTTAGCTCCTTTTTTGCCAAGCACAAAGTAAAGTTTTTCAGAATCCTCGGCCCATAGGATATGAGCGTGCACTGAGTCCTGATTACCTGGCTGTGGGGTGAAACATACCACTTCCACACCTGACCTGTGAGATCTCTTCTGACTCCCTGATTTTCTGAGTTGAAGCCCAGGAAACTTTGTAAGCTGTGGATTTCAGACAGCAAAGCCCAGATAGAAAACACCTAGGCTTCTGAATTTCCAGAGAACTGCTTGAACTTTATGTGAAACATTTTTACTGTGTTAAGCCTCTGAGATTTTGGTGTGGTCACTGTGGTTAGCTTGCCTGTTGAATATACAGAGAAAGACAGCTATCATTAAGCAGATGATCTTCTTTCCTAAAGTGACTAGACTTGATTTAACAGTGGCCTTCTACAGTGAACACAATTAGAGGTAGGCAGAAAACCACAGCTGAGCACAGGACACTTCTGGAGGAAGACTTCTAACATATGAGTCATTTTTCTGGAGAAACACCTCACACAAACCCACAAAATCTATTTGAATGAACTCAGGAGATGATTAGCCCTGTGCTACAAACAACTGAACCAAATGTCTTGCCAGCTATACTTTTAGGAATATGTCTCCAACTTTCTTTACACATTTTCAAAGACACTTAAACATCTCATCCTTAGAATTCCTAACCAGGATACTAGATAGATGCCTTAGGAGGTTCTGATAAAAATTCACATATGTTACCTGGGAGAGGCCCAGGGATAGCGTTCAGTGGTATAGCACCTGCCTGGCAAGCACAAGGTCCTCAGTTCAATTCCCGGAACAAAGCAAAACAAAAAACCCCTCAGCTTTTCATGAAAGATCTGTTGGGCTTTACTTCAAAGTAAAGTACAAACTTAACTCTCTAGAAGCTTCTTAGCAAGAAAGAGTTCTCTTCCTCCTATCTCTTTTACTTCTCCTCCTCCTCCTCCTCCTCCTCCTCCTTCTCTTCTGCTTTCCATTTCTTCTTTTTGTTTTACTGATAGACAAGAGAAGGTGTATTTTTCTCTATAATATATCAAGTCTTTTCTGAGCATGCCACTAAGCACTTCGATTCTATTCCTTTCAGTATCTCTGAAGGAATTCAGAGGTATTTATGGTTTGGTCAAAGCCTAGAACTAACTGACGTTGATATTAATTAGCTAATTTCAGCTCACTAAAAAAATGGTGAATTAGAAAAAGTTGGCTATTTTAGAAGATTTTTCAAAATAATATTTGTTATAGTCAAGTATTCATTCACACCACCAAATATTCTTCTATATATCTTCTTCTGTGGCTCTCCCAATTTTCCCCCATAGTAGTTCAACATTAAGCTTCAGAATACCCCAGCCTTATACAAAGATAAGCAGAGAAGGTAAAATAAGAAAAGTGGCACTGTGGTCCTTAATTTACAACTGCTGATTTCATGTACATATGTTGGTTGTTAGTGAGTCACTGATATATTTTTTGGTTGTGGGTTCTGTGGTAATATATATGTATTTGTCTCAGTAACCTAATTATTGAAGTGTCTATTTTTGTATGAGTCCTGTTACCTTTTATTACCTGTCTACAGATTGTGAGCTCATTGAAGGGTGACATCTTCAACTATGACACTGTCTTAACATAGTACTGATAACATGATAGAGAGTAAATGTTTATTTAGTGAACCAATCAGTTATGATCTCTCTCTCTCTCTCTCTCTCTCTCTCACCTGAGGGGCCCAACAACCACATTTTCTAACTATGCCATTTTCCCAGTAAAAGATTCCTCTGAAAGACAAGTTCACTGAGGCTGAGTCAATCACTGAGGTTGACTGTAACACATGCTTGCTGACTTGATTTTCTTTGGCTATGCCAACTGATTTCCTTCAGCTATGGTTTAATATCTCAGAGGGCTATGGTACAGGTAAATGTTTATTTTTTGCCTAGACATATTCGTTTTGTATTTGCTATGGAAAAGGCTCTACCTTGCCTTTAGGGAATTCCATGCTGTTGTATGAACCACACTTAAGTCTGGATTAACCTAACTCCTACAACATCAGTTTCTGTCATGACCACATCTTTACTTCTTTCTCTGTGGGCCTTTTCTTATTTCATGTTTCAAGGGAGGACAGAATAGAGGATCAGGCAAGATATTGTCAACTGTATGTGTGAAGAAACACAGTGGAAATAATCTGGACACTTTCATTGGTATAAACCTGGACATTTTCATTGCATCAACTGATAAGAAGTTTGGACACAGGGCAGTTGCAGAATTGGTTCATTTGAAGGCTCAACCAAATGTAGTGCCTAAGTTGTTGCTGGATTTCAGCTCTGCCTTCCTCAGCATATTTGCTTTGTTCTCAAACTGACATCTCTTTGTAGTTGCTATAAACTGTAGCAGTTTGAGGCATCATTCCTCACCAGCCATGAGAGCTAAAAAATGGGCTTCTTCTCCTTTCACTTTTGGTTTTAAGAATAAAACAATCTTTCGCAGAAATCCCTCTGTCTTAGGGGTTCAGACTGGCCTACACATTCATCCTAAAGCCAATGACTGGAAAAGAATTCGAATGACCATGATTGGCTTAAATTCACTGAGATTTACCCTGGGAATAGGGCAGGGGGCTCTTTCTCCAAAGCATAAAATTAGGGTTGTGTTAAGGAAAGGAGAGAGGGTGGGTTCACAGGAAGTAAAAGGGATATGATTGCAGGCTCCTTGGGAAAGCTTTGACTTTAGAAATGGAAGTGGTAATCATTCAGCTCCCAGTGGGACCTGAGTCTTACACCATTTTAACTTCTCTCCCTTAAACTCTGTCATGCTGTGGAGAGCTGTTGTTTTTTTAAATTTTATTTTATTTTATTTTATTTTATTTTATTTTATTTTATTTTATTTTATTTTAAAAGGGAGTAGAATTAAACACAACAAAACAGAACAGAATGGGATATAAGAAAGCATAAATTTCAAAGCTAGACAACCAGAGAGCTTCACTATCTGTCATATTGTCTCTTGTTTTCTTCCAAATGGTTGTCCTTATCTTTGCATATGGAGAGCTCATATTAAATAACATAGCCAATCTTTTCACAAGATGTGTAGTTTACTGGCTCCCACTTGCTAAGGAGGGGGGGACAGGGAGGGGGGGGACACAGGGAAGGAGACAGGATGACATGAGATGTCTGATTCTCAGCCCACATGCCAGTAAGGATCACGGCCATTCCCCAGAGAGGGGAGTAGTTCCTTGTTCTCCTGGCACCCCGAGTCAACTGCACTGTGCAGGTCCCAATGTGCCAGTGTCTCTCTCCTCTGGGCTGCCAAAAGTCTGCCACACTCTCAGCCACCCCCAGAGAGGGGAGGAGCTCCTTGTTCTCCTGGCACCCCAAGTCGACTGCATGGTGCAGGTCCCGAGGTGGCCAGGGTCTCTCCCCTGCAGCCCCCCTAAATACTCACCTGCTATTTCTTTCTGATGATTTGACCATTCCATTTCCAAAGTTCTGAAATGGCCAACAGACCACAGGAAGAATTCTCTTTAGGCTACTGTTTGAAACCAGCAGCTACAGCAATCTGCTGGCCTTGCTTCAGGGCCACAGAGCTGCTGTTTTGGAATGACTTGTTTTACTCATGACTGTTCACCCCTAACCTGAGCTTTGGGATTGCCTGGTAGGCAGTTACAGGACTTTTTTTTTTAACCAAAACTTTATCAAAAAATTAAAATAGAAGCAGAAATTCTAAAGTGGGAAACAAGTGCCAATCTTTCCCTTATACAAGCACTATTCTTCTGCAGTGCCCCTGATTGAATCCTACTGTTTATGCTTCTAGATTTTATAATGTAAGGTTTAAAAAATGCCTTGAAGGGGAAGAGGTAGCATCTTGGTAGGTAAAGCTAGAGCCTGGGTCCTTGCTGAGAGATGTCTCGTTAGATTCTTGAATTCCACCCACTGTAGCCATCCATTATTGGCCTAGATGGCAGTGACACCCAGAACCAGACCAGAGGGTGTCTGTCTTGGATATAGCATAGAAGCTATTTGATATGAAAACACCACACAATGATGAATATTTTCCAGGACATTGCACTCGCTTTACTTTTTTTCAGTAAAATATATTAGTGTTATTATAAATCAATGAACATGGTTCATAATAGCAATAATGCCCTTGAAATCTGTTAGTCCTGCCATCTAAGAATGGTATGCTAGTGCATTTGCTGCCCTTGGCTTCATCTTGTGCTATTAACTAACAAATCAGTTATCAGCTGGTGGTAATGACCAATTTTCAAGAGATGATTGCTTAAATATCACCCACCTTGAAAAGAGAATTATTACTCAACCGAGAACTGAACTCTTATTTTCAACTCAGTAGAGCTAATGATCTTATCTCACTTGGTGGTCTCCCTCCCCCAGCACCTCCCACCTGACCCTCTTGCTTTGTCTGTTCTCCTCCTGCCTATAAGGTGTGTTTGGATCACGTAGATACAGAACTGCTTTCTGCTCAGCCTCAGTGACTTGAGTCCAAGGAAAGTTTCATGTTTAATATTTATTCACCTAGCAGTGGTGGATGAAGACAGATGGTAATGAAATCAGTCTTGCTGAGAGTGACCGCAATGATAATAGATTCTTTATGATGTCCAGGAATTCTGGACTCTTCGTCTCTGCTTAAATGCATGTTGGCGCCAACTCTGTCGTCTTATGCTTTAGTATTCTTGTCATCCTCCTGACCTCTCCTTAGACCAGAGAACAGGCAGGCTGTGCTCAAGGCATCAATCTGTCTTTCTCCTCATATAAATGCTTTAAACACCTATAGCTACAGATGACTCACCAGCAGAGATTTTTTTTTTCAGAAAAGGGGAAAAAAGAAGATAAAATTAAGGAACCTCTTCAAAGCTGGAGGGATGGTTGACACTCACTTGTATGAGGGCTGGTTTTGCAGGCTTTGCCTTTTGCCTGTAACTGGTTAGTCGGAACAGCTCCATTTACCCAGCTTTCAGGGATTTCAGAATTCCTTCCCCTCCGACATCATTTTACTGGCTGGGAAAAAAACTGGGAGAGAGACAACTAGCTCTCTCTTGCATGATGAGAAAGGAGGAAGAGATGGGAAAGGGAGACACAAAACAAAGCTGCTTTGGGAAAGAATCATGTCCTGTCAAATGAGTAACCTCGGCTGATTGCACTGCAGATAGCCATATCCTGGGTCAGGCAGAGCTTTTCTAAGCAATCTGGCAGCCCTTTAGTAATAAGAGGTAAATCATTCTGACATTCTCTGCTATTCAAAGCATTAATTATGTTGAATTCCTTCTGGGGTCTGGATCAAGTGTAATTCTATAGGAATTCTACTGTAATCTAGTATTGATTAATCTCTGTTTTATACAGAGTAGTGCCAGAAACATTTCTCGGCAATTTGTTTGCATATATGTGAGTCATTAGCTTTGTTAGTACCCACTATAACTTTAGCTGTGGAATTGTTTCTCTCTCTCCCTCTCTGTCTCTCTGTCTCTCTGTCTCTCTCTGAGTCTGTCTCTCTCTGTCTCTCTTACCCTTTCTCCCTTCAGTCTTGGAAATGGTCATTTTCCTGGCATGAGAGCTATGTCAGCTCACAAGTTAAGGCGGACCTGGTTCCATTAGAGCATTATGAAAGGTGAGGAATTAAAAAATTCCACTGAGGTCCAAACTCCACTGCTGTTACTTCTGTGTATGTTGAGTTCAGTTTATTCTTCTGAAAAATGGCTATTATCACAGTTCCTTTTACTCCAGATATTGTGAAGAAGAAACAATAGTCAGCTCTCTAGTGATGAAAGAGGGTGGCTTGGAGGGGATGAATTTGATGGGATAGGTAGTTCTCGGTCAGTGGCAGCCACAAAAGTCTTTCTTTCAAGACATATGGTGTCAGGATAGATCACTGTTAATGTCACTTCCAACCTAAAGATTTTGAATGTTTGCAGTACTGGCTGTAGGAAACACCTGCCCGCCTCTTGGCTCTTCGCAGAATATGCCTAAGCAATAATAGAGGGTCAGCAGCTGAGCTTCTTGGCTTTTCAGTGTTAATAATGAATGTTGCTCCAGCTGCCAGAGCACTCTGAAACCTTCTGTTTTGAGATGCGGAAGGAAGGAGGGGGTGAAGGAACCAATAAAAAAATATCAAATATGCATTTATCTGATCCATCATCTTTAAATATCTCCCTTCAGATTTCAAAAAAGGTAACTCTACCCTCTCTCCTGGCTGGATCTCTGCATCCTGCCATGAAACTGGACTGTTAGCCCTAGATTTTGACCTGGTATAAAAAGCAGTACATTTTTATGACCTGGTAACAGTCACATTTCTACACCATAAAATATTAAAGAAGGTACGATAGTGCCTTTAAAATCTTTGAGGCAGGTGCTATCAAAATGTGCCCCTTTATTATTTATTTATTTGACTGTTTCTGTATAGTGAGGCTTAAATGCTTTTCGGGCCAAATAATTAAATTCCATTATGGAAAGTGGAGATTGTTGGCAAAATGTACTCACTGCTGCTATTAGACCCTTGTGTCCCCAGGGAAACTGCATAGAGGGAATATAAAAATCTGGCTATGTTTATATGTAAGATATGCAGTGTGACATATATTGAGCCCACAGGAATGATGTTACATAAGAAGCCAAATGTGGCAGGAACTGTTAGCCTGTAATCTCTTACAGCAGGATCTGCATACCAGGCTAGTGGGTGAAATCTAGCCTACTGCCTGTGTTTGTATACCCTATGAATCTGGTACTGTTCTTAAGTAGTTGAAAAAAATCAAAACAAGAATGATATTTTGTGTCATGAGAAAAGTATATAAAGTTAAAATTCCATTGTCCATAAAAAGATTTAATGGGTACATAGTCCCACTCACTCATTTACATATGACCTGTGACTGTGTCTGGAGAGAACAAGTTGAGTGTTTGCAACAGAGACCATATGGCTTCAAAACCAAACAGATTTCCTATCTGGTCCTTTACAGGAAAAATTTGCTGACCCTTGTGCTGCAGGAATTTGAACAAGGGTTTTGGAAATGACATAGCACTGGAGCTAAATGAGTTCAAGATTGTTTATGGGGTTGATGCATTTGGATATTGACTCTTGGTGGTGATGAACCTGATTATTTTCTGATATGAACAGGCTAAGAGAAGAGGACAAACACATCCTAAATAGTTTTTGCATCCCATAATCTGTTCCTGGGGTTATCATTTTCCCACTAGTACCACCACTGGTGACATTATTTTCCTCCACCTCCAGTACCCTCTATGTCTTCTACTTACTATCTCCATGCTGTTGTTCAAATCTAAGGCATGATCATCTCATCTTGTCTTTGGGGAACGTTTTCTAACTAGTGATGGCTCACCCTACATAATAGCTGCAGTGATGCCTTAAAAAAGGAAACAGATTTCTGCATGGGTATATTCTCTATTTCAGTCAAGTGTGTGCTCAAATGACATCCTCTAGGAAAAGCTTTCTTTGACCATTCCTTGTAGAATAGACCCCACCTCACTCCATATCTGTTTATTTTTCCTCCTTTTTTGTTGCTGTTCATTGTCCTAGGTTTGTCATATCATTGTTCTATGTTTTCTGAGTTGGTTTACTGTTTACACTTTGTTTCTCCTACCAGAAAGGAAGTGCCTTAATAGTAGGTATGTTATAGTATATAGTTTTGTGTAAAAATAGTTAAGCATAAAAATATATGCAAATCTCAAAGAATATACACAAAAAGGAGTAATTGTTTATGAGAAGGTAGCAGTAGAAGAGGGAGTGGAATGAATATTTTCATTGTATGTGTTTAAGTTTATTTTTTCTTAACTTTCATATCCTGTAAATATATTAGCTATCCCCAAACATTAAAAAACAAAACAGAAACCTTGTGTGACATTTACGATAGTTCAATACCTTCATGACACTGTCTCCCATCCACATTCTCTTCTTGCACTGTGACCTGCTTCATGCCATCATGAAACGGGTCTGAGTTCATTCCCTTGAAGCCAGACAGGTCAGTAAATAAGCAGAAGTGATCTATCAGAGTTCTGAAGGTGGATCATGCAAGATAAGCCAACTTCTACCTGGTTTTCCTGGGATATGTGTTCATAGAGCCCAGCCGCCATGCTGGGAGGAGATCCAGGCCACAGGACAGGGCGTGCAGTCAAGATCCCAGCTGAGATCTCAGCTACAGTTAACAACCAGCCACTGAGTTAAGAAGCCTTTGTTTGAGGTGGCCCTGGCTGTAACCACCATCTAACTGTCACTGAATGAGAGACCCAGAGCAAGATCTGTTTTGTTGAGTCCAGGCAACTCCCAGAAACATGAGAGATAATAATAAAGAGACTGTTTTGTTAAAAAAGAGTAGGTGTCTTGACAGTCAGGTTTACTAGGATATTTCCAACATCTCACATGAGTATGCAAGTAAAGTTCATTGAGTGAGTGAGTGAATGGATCAATCTTCTTGGCAGAAGGCCTTGTAGCACTGGCATTACATTCTGCCTGCCTGCTTCCCCAGAGGTCTGGTGACTTTTTAAATTTCCATGTCCTTGCTCACAAGGAGACCTGTGGCTAGTAGGAGACAGACATTAAACACTTCTTAGCATTCAAATTTCCTGCCATCTTCATTTTTCCTCCTGGATCCTGTTCTCTTGTAAGCATAACCTGGTTATTTTGCACTAGTCCACTGAAGGTTGAGGAAACTTGCTGTCTTTAGCAGACACAGTCAGGCTCTGTCAGATCTTCTTGGGACCATTTCATGCTCCTTTTCCTGGTTGCTTTGCTTGTGTGATCTGCTCCATCACTGTCTTTAAAGGACACACTTCCATGACTGGGGTAGCTTTTTTCAAACTCCCAGAGAGAGCTGGAAATGACTGGGTTTTACCCACTAGAGGCTAGTTTTAGTGAATAGCTAACAGACTTGCACAGCCATTTGAAAGCCCAATTTCAAGCTTGGAGGTACACAACCTGCACTCCAGGGTTTCCTATGGGATCAGCTGAAGTTAATCTTCATGGGAATTTGCCAGAAATCCTCCTCCCTCTTCCTGAATGTTGCTTACTACTGTCTCCTATAGGCATTTTTTTTTTTTTAAATCACTTCCCCACAAATCTTTCCTCTTGGATCTGGTCATGAAGAATCCCTAGCACTCATGTTTCCACATTTTAGAGTGTTGCACATACATTTAATCTGAAGAAAGAGTAGAATGGGAATAGTCACCACTCTGGCAAGGCCTAATATAGCTTTTTGATAAGTAGGTAGCATGAAGTATAAGACAAAAGGATTTGGAAGAGTCCAATAAAGTAAACCCTGTAGGCAATTAACTATTTTATATGTTGTGCGTGTTTTTAGTAAAGGAATCAGATAAAAAGAGGAGCCTAGGAATATGCTTACTTGAGTAGTTGGTGTGAAAAAAAATGTAAGCACGTTTTCAGTTTCAAAGCCTGTCTAAGCAAGGTACATGGAGGGAAAAAGGATGATTTTACATAAAAAGTTCCACTGTAAGGTCCATTTTGGCAGATGTGCTTAAATTCTCTGTAGCCATTACCAAAATGCTACCAATCCTTTTTATGCTGCACACGTTGACAGCTTATTTAAGATCATCATGCCCCAAAATGACATGGGGTTTGTCCTCTGCCAGATGGTTTAATTAGTCAAGATTCTGAGAAAGCTAACTGGAAAATTCCTTTATCCCCATTTGTTCAAGTCTGCCAAGGATTCAAGGGTGGGTGGGGATTCTGAGGGCAGCTACCCAGCCCCAAGGCATTAGATGTATTACTTTTTGATGGGCTCCTGAGGGGCTGGAGGAGGCTGATGATGTGGTTTAGACACTGGACTATGCCAACACCAGGAGAAAATGGGGAGGAGAACTTTCATTCTGTTAGACTATTTGGAATGAACAACCTGTTAAAAAGTGGTCATGGGAGAATACTTTCCACAGTCGTGCTCTACCATGACACTCACAAAGCCATACAGTCGTGTTGTCTGTTATTCTCTGGTATCTTGGTGCTACCTGGATGCCTTTATTCAAGTGGTGCATGGAATTAGTTCCACGTTTCTTCCCTTGCAATTAGCATATTAATGTGGCAGATTGATAATGCTGGAAGGATGGATGCTTGAATACCCAGACAGTTTTTTTGAGGACTTCCATGAAAAGACTTTTTATCCAGTGGTCCTCAGCATGTACACACTAAGTAACAGGATATAAAAGGTAAAAAGGCAGCATCTAGTTTAACCTCCTCATTTTACCTGGAGGAAGAGTACTGCTTAAATTGATGGCCTGACTTCATTCAAGGGAAACCTTTTGGGGCCATAAACCAGAGGCTGAATGTATGAAATAGTCTTCTGTTATACTATCATATTTTAAGAAGGCAACATGATGATATGAGAAAAGGGAGAAAAATCTGTCCTTTTTAGTCAATAGAACTGGGTTGAAATCTTAATTTTCCTAGCAAGTATAAATTGGGTCAAAGTCCTTGAACATTAGCCTCTTTAGTTTTAAAAATTAAGATGGGAATAATTTCTTGGCAGGGTAATTAAAATTTAAAACAATCTGTGGAAAGGACTTACAGAATTGGCTGATAACAAGAGCTATGCAACTGTTTGTTCTTTCTTTTTTGCCCCAGATAATTAATGGCAAATCCAATTAATGGCAAAACTGATCTCTAGTTCTTCTGATTTCTGGCTTAATATTTATTCTATGTCATCATTATTGATTCCTTGATTCTTACATACACTAGAAAATTTTCTTTGTGTGACTGGAGTGATGAATAGCATTGTCTCACTGTAGACTTCTGAAAATTAGAACTATAAGATCAGTATTAAAAATTACTTACTGTCGACACTTACAGAATGTAGTCAGATTTTCAAGGGGAAAATGAAGAATTAGGTTGGCTTAGTTCAGACATAGAATAACAAGAATGCTTGGTGATGGTAGTATTTATTGATTATTTAATACATTCAACATATATTTATTGAGCAGATGTATAATTGCACAATAGAAGAGACTCACAGGAGAATAGAGCAGAAATGGTCCCTATTCTCAGTAACTTAGTCAGTGAATGGAGTCAAGGAAGACCTAGTCTGTAATAGACCTGACTCATCTGTGCTCCCTTTTGGTTGGTGAAAAAACTCACTAGAGATAGTAAAAGCTGAAAATATAGCTTTAGAAAAATGTAGGAAGATCACTGTATGGCAGATAGATAATCATTCATAGGAGGAAAGAAGGAAATTTTGGTGATATTTCTAACTGTTGAGGTTAGAAAACACTCATTTCCACAGAGTCTTTTAGCAATACGGTGGAGTAATGCTCTACCAATGAACACTTACTAAGTACCAGGTCTCAGCCTAAGTACTTTAAATGTATTGCTTCACTCTTCACAAAGTGAAGGATAGCTTTTAATATCACTCTCAGGTTTTACAGATCAGCCATAGGGTCCAGATTCAGGCAGTATGACTTCCATGGGTCAGAACATTACATTTCCAGCCCTGCTTTGGAGTGAGACACAGCTGGCAGGACTAGCTCTGTGGCTCACAACTATGTACACTGGGAGAGTTACTGAATATCCTTGTAACTTAGTGTCTTTGACTGTAGAATAGGCTTTATCTCAGGGTTGTGCCAAGGATGATACAAGATAATATTAATAAAAGTATGCGATTAATCTGCCAGTCAGGTAGGATGATCATCTGTCTTGATTTTCTAGGAATTTTTCCATTTTTATCATTATAAACCTTGCAGCCTCAGATAACCCTCAGTTCTGGGCTACTTGGGACAGTTGGTCATCTCCATGCAAGTCCCACTCCAAGTAGAAATATATTTGAGCAAAGTGCTAATAGATTTGGGAAACGGGAAGTGGCTCCAGGAGGCAAATGAATTTCAGCTGGAGTCTGAGGCTGCTGTCAACTGGTGTGGGCTGGAAGGCATAGGGGAAAGTCTCTCTGATAACGCCTGTGAGAAAAATGGGGGAGTCAGAACAAACTTTGGGAAACAGGATGCTTGCCAATCTCTGGTGCTACTATTTTGTGTCTGTAAGCCTTTATGCAGAGCCTCTTTAGAGGTGCTCAGAAAGAGCCTGGGGGTGAGTATTGAGTTCAAGGGCGGAAAGAGGAAGAGGGTCCGTTGGCAAACTTTTGGCATCTTGGTATACAGCTTTTCCTGTTTCCTCTTCTGTAGAACACACTTTGAAGGACTGCCACTGATGAACTACATGATATTGGGCAGTTGATTTCACCTCTTTCATCCATAGTCACTGCTTTTGTTAAAAGAAATGATAATCTTAATCTCCTGAAACATGGTTAGGATTGAATAAGAAATAATCTTGGCATGAAGAAAATGTTCAATGGTTACTGGTTACTGCTATTCACCAATGAATACTGGTGTTAGTGCTATCACTATCGGTACTATTATTCCTACTATTTTTATTAATTATTGTATTAGCATAGGGTTACCTGATTTTGCAAATAAAAATACAGGATGCCTAATTAAATGTGAATGTTAGATAAACAATACATATTGCTCAGGACATACATACATTAAAACTTATTTATTGATTCCTCAAAATTCACATGTACCTCTCATATGGCATTTTATATGACAACTCTGTGCTAAGATAACTAGCCACTCTAATTATCCCAGGTCTGAAGGATCTCCGAGAACACAATTCTTTCAGTCTAAACCTGGGACAGTCACAAGAAAATGGGCACAATTGGTTATCCTGTTAAGGCTGCAGTCTAGTAGATTTTTAGGAGATCACTTTTTAAAACTCAAATAATAGTTATTGGCACTTTCCCCTAAGTATTCACATGCCCACATGATTGCAATATTTTGCATACATGAATTCAGTGCTTTGCTCTTTGAAGCCTATCCACAAATTCCTGGTTAAGAATATAGGCTCTGAAAAATCATCCAGGCCTGTCAATTGTGTAATCTGATGTGACAGGAGCAGTTACACAATTAATGAAAAAAAAAGATTAAATCAGAACATCATAAGAAACAATTTTATATATTTTATTTTAACTGAAGACACATGAAATATGTGTTTTTTACTTATCATTTGATGTCTGGCCAAGGCCTTTTTCTAGCCAAGTGTCTGTGATTAGAATATCTGATCTTTCTGATACCTGGTATTTCATGATGCAGTATCTGTGAGTTCTACTTTTTGTGTTTTTTAAAAAATTGCAGCACTGATATTAAAAAAAAAAACTTGAGAAGCAATTTCAGTAAAGAATCCTACCAGAGGCTTACTATTCTTCCCTTATCTTTTATAGTGCTCTTCTTTTAAAATATTGAATCTGACAGTAATTTCTTTAAAAGTGTACCTTTATCAAGTATGTACAAAAAAGCAACTGAGTTTTGGTAGCAGTGACAGCTGCATTTTTGTACTTACATTTTGTTTATAGTGTCTGTTTGTAGTCATAATAGTAGTAGAACTGCCAGAAGCAGGGTTAGTACTAATTAATGTTGAGGTATCTGTAACATGGATTTACCCCACTAGGTGAGTAAAGAGAGGTCATTTAATGTAGCATTTAATGCAGCTTCCTGGAGAGCATGTGCTGTCTTCTCTTTGAAATCCTCCATGAAATCTTATTCTTCACTTTTAGCTTTATGAGAGAATTCTTTTGGGGGTAGTCTGAGGGGGGGGCAAGCTTTAGATTTGCATTCAGTGGGCAGCAGAGATAGTCTGGCACTTGGGAGCCAGCAAGAAAAGAGGGGGAGATACTAAATAAATTCTGGGAAATGACAGGAATCTTGGGGAGATGTAGGACTTCTCCTCTACCACAAGAATTGGACCTTTGAAGCAACCCTACTTCGATTTCAAAGGCCAAGAAGTCCCAGAAGACATTATAATGAAGTAAATGCGCTCAAGGAGCTTAGATGTTAACAATAGAAGTACTCCTACGACTTTCCATAGATGTGTGTACATTATGGGAAGATAAAATAGAGGTGACTTTCTAAGTGGCATGTTCTGTGGGCCATGGCTTCTCTCCACAGGCCAGCAGCTGTCAGCTCTCTTTTGTCTTCTCCGCAGTCTCTGTAAGCCGGGGGCTTGACCTAGAGTGGAGAGAGCTGCAGTGCATGCTGGTTTGGTGTGTGACTGCTTCTCTTGGTGAAGCTCCTGTCCTCTCATGTTTACAGAATGCCTTACAATTTATAACTGATCTGCAGTCCCAGGTCTGCCCACTTCACACCAGATATTGAGGCTTATGCTCCTTGGCGGTATTAAAATGTGTTTAAAATGCAGATTTGGTTGAAGTGGTATTGGAAGGGACCTCTTTCCACCCACAGTACTTTAGAAGGAATTAAATTTTTCAGATTAGTCAGAAGAATGCAGAGTTTAGAGTAAAGGAGGGAGGAGTATTAAAGGATCAGAGTGCATGAGGTTACTCAAGAGAGAAAATAGTTAGCTTTGGGAACTTGCGCCTCGAAAGGACACCAGGAAGTGTTGGATGCCTAGTTGGGAGGGTATGTTCTAACATGTCAAGAAAGTGAGTAACAAATGCTGGAAGGAAAAAAACCTCTTAGTCTTTACGATTTTGTATAATGGCCCTGGCCCAACCATTTGTCTCCATTGACTGGACTTATTTGTGTAATTTTTCCTTTGTGCTTAGCTCCTTCTTATTCTCTGTGACAGCTAATAACTGGCATTACAAAATTCCTTTCATATATACCTGATGCATATCAGCTTCCATTTTCCTTGAACACAAGGAAGTTCTGGTTCTCCCATATGAGCAGTGAAGGGTAAATCTGTATTTATATTGGATCGAGCAGAGTCTGGAATGGCCACGTGCTGGCACTGTGTCCTACGTTTTATTTGATGTATGTTCTCTAGATGAAATCACCAGGCAGATGTTGGTTTAGTTGGTTTCATTATTCAGGTTCTGAATTCCCAGGGAGCCTGGGCTGTTTTTCATTAATAATAAGAATTGTTATTTGAACAGCCAACCCCTAGTTGAGTTCTTACTATGAGCAGATATTGAACTAGACACTTTCTATGCATTAGCTCACTGGAACTTTTTGACAAAGCTATAAGGTGAGGACTGTTATTTTAAGGAAATCGAGACTTCCTAAGTTTAATAAAATAAAGCTGATAAGGGCAGAACTAGGATTTGGACTTGGTTTCTCTGATGTTAAAGCTAGTACATTGATGACCATGTGAAAACATTGCCTCCTGAGCACCAAGAGAAGTCTACATTCGTACTCTTTGTTCTAGAAATATCACAGGGAATATCTTACCTCCTTTTCCAGACTTGCCTGAACTGAACTCCTATTGTCAGCTACGAAGCATTCCATTGAGCTTCATCCAATATGCGAGGGATATAGGAATCAATCCATCTTGGAATTGCAGTGTTCAGAGCAAAGCAACAGATACAAATTTCTCAACCTTGTGACACTAAAAAGACACTAAATGAATAAGAATGGTTTTTAGACCAAGCCTGTGGCAGCCATATGAACAATGCAAGGAGTAGTTGTCTGAGAAAACACACCTAGAAATATAAAAAGAAACAGTAAAACTTATGATAGAAACAATTTTTTAGGTGGTATGCATGTGACTTCCTGAAATACTTTTAAATTCAAGTAAATTTTAATCTCAAGAAATATTATGCTCTATTTTTCCCTTTAAAACAATCTAAAACCCCCTTTACCTACAGCTAGGAATTCAGTCTTCTTAGTGCTTGGCACCATGTCTTCCCCCATCCTCAGAAGGGTTAAAGGCATCTGCAGCAGAGCCAGGAGAAGCCCAGGACAGAGGCTATGA
The DNA here is from genome assembly GCA_004027295.1 of Dolichotis patagonum. Lineage (NCBI taxonomy): Eukaryota > Metazoa > Chordata > Mammalia > Rodentia > Caviidae > Dolichotis > Dolichotis patagonum. Next base: position 16,482 of record PVJX010003865.1, read on the forward strand.
GTGTGCCTTGGTCACTGAGAATCTACCAGTAACCCAGTCTAAGTGATGTGATTTCTGCCTTGTAGCTTTTGTGCCACAATCAAAACAAACAAACAAACAAACAAACTCACTGTCAACCAGGTATGGTGGTGCTTGCCTGTAACCCCTGCACTCTGGGAGGCAGAGGCAGGAAGATTACATGTTTGAGCCCAGCTCAGGATATTCAGCATCTTAGTGAAACCCTGTCTCAAAAGTTAGAAAGTGGCTGAAGCTACAGTTCAGTGCAACGGGGCTAGGGAACCATTATCAAAACAGAGAACTGCACACCATTTCTCGCTAAAGTCTTGCTATCTCTCTGGAATGCCACCACTCAGCCCCCCTGGTCTCTCCTTAGTTTTGAGAGAATTTTTATTTGTGCTCCTGTTAGTGAAATTTCTAGTTTTCAATCCTGTGCTATCAGGACTCCAGGCACACATTGAAAGGATTTCAATGGAAGAAGGAAATTTTTTTTTGTCTCCCATGTTATGTTTCAGGAGTGATATGGTCTAAAGGCTCAAGATATATAAAAAGGACTTGGTTGCTTTCCATTTCTTTACCCTACCTCTTCCCACTGATATTGGAAGGGTCATTGTGATGGTCCTAAAAGCTCTAGACTCAAATGCTCCTTACTGCTAACAGATCCAGAGAAAAATATGATGCCTCTTTCCCATCAGCCCTCCAAACCTTTATGATCTTTGTTTTGGTTACTGTTTTTGTTGATGAGACAAAATACCCGACACCCAAAGCTAAAGGAAAAAAGTCTATTTAGCTCACAGTATATAGAAGTTTAGTTCACAGTGTGCATAAATTTCAGTTCATAGCTGGTTGGCTCCAAGGCAGGTTGGCATGGCAAAGGATGTGACAGAGGAGAAACAGTCCATAGTGGGCAAAGGCAGAAGGCACCAGCCTAAAAGTAACAAGTAACCACCCTAGCCTTTTTTTTCTTTTACTTATTTACCTATTGGTGATTTTCAGACAGGATCTTGATTTGTATAGCCCAGGCCACCTTATAACTGTGAGTAATCCTCCGGCTCAGTCTCCTGAGTGTTTGCCAGCCTTCTTTCTGTCCCTTATATTTTTATCATTCTACCCAGAACTATGCCACACCAATCAGTGGACTAATTTACTAATCACACACCCTTAATCCCAGTATCATGCACTCTATATCCAGCCACCTCTGAAAAACCCAACTGTGACTGCATAAAGCTTTGAAGGGACATCTAGACACAAACCATAACAATCCTGATCAGGTTACACACTCGTCTCCCTACCAATTGCTTAGTTTGAAGAATGCAGTTTTTTGGTTAGCCAAATTGGAGGCAACATTCTTACTGGCTTCCATACCCTGACATCGTGGCCTGAAGTGGAATTAACTTTTTACAAACTACTGGACTGAGAGTTGGAGAGTCCAGAGAAAACTTGGGATGCTGTGATATAGAAGTGGGTGGAAAAATAATAGCTGTGTCTGCCAAGTACATGAGTGGTGAGGTTATGGTTCCACCATCATATCCCAAATCAATTGGATCCTCTTCAGAATTCCTAACTAATGTACCAATGGCAAAAATGCTAACTTAATGCAATGGAGATAGAGCTTTTGGAAGTCAAATCTTACGGGGAAAGTTGGATATTGTATGCTGAGGCCTCTGGCTATATATTTTGGGAGATGAGAGCACTAACTAGTCAGGTGCCTGTGTCTTGTCAAAATAATACGACTAAATGCTCTGTGAAAGCAAGAATTGTGTCTGATTCTGCTTGGTTTTACTCACAGGCCCCTACTTCACGAATAGAGCACATGAGAAATATTTAGTGATTAGACTCATTGAGGAATTGATGACACAAAAGGAAAAGAAAGATACAATTTATAGAATACTATATACAGTACCATACAGACTTCATTTGTAGTCTCAGAGATACCATCAAATAACTCAATTATTCCAAACATCATCTGTAAAATGGGGCTACTCAAATATTTGTGCTAGATGGTTGTGAAAAATGAATATGATATGGAAGGCTTTTGATATTGTTGAGACTTTATAAATATGATTTTTTAATATTATCATTTTTTATGGTTCTGGGAGCTAACCAAGGTCTTGCATATGCTAGGTGAACACTCTTTTTTTTTTTTTTAAATTTTATTTAAAGAGAAAAAACAAAACAAAACAGAAAAAAGGGTAGCAACAATACAGAATTCCAAGGAAAAAAGGAAAAGAACAACAACAAAAAATCCTAAGAAATTATTACTTGACAAATTACATACTGACTTCTTGGAAACAGTTGTTCAAATTACAAAGTTAAAACATGTAAAGTAGACATTCAAACAGTGAGACTGTTAACAGTTCTGCTCCACGATCTGACAAAAACACCAATATGGTCATCCATCTTACCCACTCAAATATACATGCAATTATATCAAAAGGGTAAAATTAAACACAACAAAACAGAACAAAGTGGATCACAAGAAAGCAATGTAAGAGACATAACTTTCAAAACTAGACAATCAGAGATATTCACTCTCTATCATATTGACTCTTGTTTTCTTCTAAATAGTTGTCCATATTGTCACATACAGGGAATTCACATGAAACAACATAGTATGGAATTGATCTGAGCAGGACGAGGAGGGCATTTCAGGTCTTCAAGACCAGACATTAGGGAAGCCAAGAATGGCTGTCATAGTATCTCTCATTCTCCTCAAAACAGCTGTCTATACCTTAATGTGTGTTGAACTTAAGCAAGGCAAAACAAACTAAGATAACTTTGAACAAAAAGTGATAGTTTTGCTGGATTTCACATCATGACATTATGGAATCAGCACTGGGAAAAATACCCTTTTAAAAATCTTTATTTTAGAAATGAGAAAGCAAGCTCAGAAAGTTTAAGCCACTCAGTAGGGTTATATGGAAGTACACGGTGGTGCTAGAATTTTTTCTTAACTCCACATTCCATGACCCTAAGTTTGAATCTATGCTGTCTTTTTATCCTTTAATATACTAACTGAGAAGATGTAAGTTCACTCAAGCCTTGAATTCCTGTTTCTGTGTGGGTGGGGAAGGCAAGCCACTGGGAATGTGGGAAGAAACCAAAGAATGCCTTGCCTTCTGTAATGTATTTATTTTTTCCCACACAGTGCGATTCTGCAAAGTCCCTACATCAAGGCTTTGCTAATGAATGTGAGTGAGTTTGTAACATTAGACCATTCACTTAGCTTAGAGCCTCTGATAAATGCTCTGGCCTCAACCATTTATCTGGGGGCCAGCACACCCTGTATCACAAAGCCACGACTGCTGATGGCAACAACGATGGTACTATCAAGCCCCTTCTTTTTAGTTACGGATGATCAGAGAGGATTTCATACAACAGTTACTGATCACTTACATATTCCAGGCACTGTTCTACGCATTTTCCTAGTATTATCTCATTTAATCTTCTGAAGAATCCTTCGAGTAATCCATCTCCGTGCTTTCATTGTGAATCCAAAACAAAGAGGCATTTACAGAGCATTTACTCTGTTCCAGATGCTGTTCTAAGTGCCTCAGATACACTGCGTTACCTTGTACAGTCCTCTCAAACCTCTCACAAGGTAGATAATATTACTTTCATTCCTATTTTATAGGCAAGGAGACGAAAGAATGACAAATGAAGAAACTTACCCCAGTGACACACAGTTGGAACTGGCAGCTTTGGGTTTTAAACCCAAGCACTTTGACCTCAAAAACATGCCTATCCACCGCTGACAGGTAGCCTGTCACTGCTCAGTCCCAGAGTGCTTAAAAACAGTTAAATAACCTTTTTCCATCTATGAAACTTTAATAAATAGAGTATTTGTATTAGTAGACTTCTTGTTTTTTCAAAAAGAACATTAATAGGTGGAAAAATAATAGATGTCTCAGAACAAAATATATGATATTCACAATTTAATGGAAGAGATGCCTGTTTGGCTCATAGTCTCAGGAGGTTTAGTCCATGCTTCGCTAGCTGTGAGGCAGAAATTGCACAGTGAAAGAAAAAAATGGCCTGGTGGATAAAAGCTGCTCATGTCATGGCATCCAGGGAGCAGAGAGCCCGGGGACAGGCTGGGGACAAGGATACCCCATTCCAGGTCATGACCCACTGACCTGCCTCTTTTGAGCAAGTCTTACCTCCAAACAGCACGTACAGTTTCTAATTCATCCCCGTTTATGAGTATAGTAACTCCATGACTCAGCGTAGGCGACCTTGGGGGGGCATTTTAGGTATAGACAATAAATGTAGCTTTGCCTAATGTGAACATTGTTGATGGTCCATTTAAATTCGCAGATGGAAGTAGCTTGAAGCATAGGCTTAGATAAGGAGAAACAGGAAGCATTAAAAGATGTTGACTTTGGACTTCAACAGATGTGAGCCACTTACTTTTATAAGCTGTTTTGTGTCTTTGAACCTCAGTAAAATGCGGCTGATAATACACTTACCTCACCGAATGTAGGTGAGCGTTCAGTGAACAGCAGATGAAGCCTGCAGACAGTGCCCAGAATGAAGCAAGATGATCACAAGTAGACTTTTAAAATGTTTATAGGCAAATATTTTGCCATAATAGGGCTTTCAAAGTTTAGGTATCCTATGAAACGTGCCCTATTAATACCATTTTTTATCTTGTTCATGTTATAATTAATAAATTGATTGTGTTACCTGATGAATGCTAATCTCTTTTACTGAACTGCAAACTCCACTAGACTACAACTCCATTATTCTGTGAACTCTGTGTGTATATTTATATTGTTATGCTTGATGCAGTGGCTATATTAGGTACCTGAGTATCAAGAGGGGCTATCTTGTGTCCAGTCACAAACAAAGATTGGACATTTTAGAATTTAAATAGTTTACTCAACAATTCTGGATATAGGAACGTTGGTTTAGTGCATAGTGCTTAGCATAGAGCTTGGCACTATTTTTATTAAAGAACAAAGAAAGAGAAAAGAAGAAGAAATAGCTGATTGCCTACATGAAACTGAGAAGATATTCCTTCCAACTCATGCCATCATAAACATTAAACCATTTTTTTATGGTGACATTTTTAGCCCATTCTTTAATGTATTGGTTTGTTTCCTGTGAGTCATTGTCTGTTTCTTCTGTGTTAGAAAACATATCAAATATCCATGTGATGATATAAATATATATGTGTGGGTGGATGGAGGGTGAAGAGAATTTTCTTTCAAACTCTAGGAAGGGAAATAGCTTTCTCATAGGTTCCCACATCATCAATCAAGTCATCACATCCTCAGTCTATTGCATTTTTTTTTCCTCTTGAAACGAAACTGAATAATCCCCTTCCGGTTTTAAAGCTTGAGAAAATGAGTTTTAGAAAGTTCTAGAGATGGCCTGGCTTTGGGGGGAACTGTCCCCTTTTTTGTAGCAGGAAAGCTAGGTTGAGAGGAAGTCCAGCCGCTATTTCCACGGAGGGCAGTAGAGGGCAGACGTTGCCACTCTTGCCTCTCCAGGATCTCTGGGCAACATTATGTTTATGCAAACAGCCTTTGACATAATAGCTTCGAAACAGCTGAAAATTGAATTGCGCCTTGAGGCCAAACATCTAGACCCACCACCTCTGTTACATTCATCCGCCGCAGTAAACTGGGTTCACCGTTGGCTCTGGGAGGTGCTTTTTCCTAGATTCTAGCCCCACAATAATTTTGGGTAGGAGAAAGACAAATAGTACTTCTCACACAAATGCTTGGCAAGGTTTCATTTCAGACTCTTATCTGAAGAGAAAGAGATGGTTGTGTGGATGTCTCCAGCCAAGTGAAGAAAATAAAATAAAAGGAAACTGGAAACCTAAACCAAATCCATCTAATTCTGGAATCTCTCTGTGGGTATTCATAGCTTTTTAGCTTTTCCACTTAATCTAATTAGGATTTCGCCTCTCGAAATAAATACCTAATAAAGAATGAACCTATTAAAAGACTAAATTTACCACGTACCCGTTTGTGCGAACCCTCGGCGTGTTTTCTTGAAGCTGCAGCGCCAATGAAACCGAACGTTGTTGGACTGGGTAATGACCTCCTGCTGTGAGACGGATTATAGAAAATAAACGTCAAGGGGGGGAAGTCGGGCGCGTTATTGAATTCCTTCGATGATAATGCCATCACCTGAGATAGCTGCCTGAAAAGAGTATAAACGGAGAGAAACAGCAGCTTCCAGAGCCAATTTGCAATCGGGGAGTAGTTCATTTTCTTGAAAGTAATTTTATTCTGCGTTGAGTTCACTGCCCTGGTTTGAGGGGATTGACAAAAAAGTAGATTTTTTTTTTTCAAAATCCATTTGTGGCATTAAAGGTGCTTTACACGGGAGGGCATATAGACATTGACTAACTGAATCATTTGTATATTAAGTCTTTAATACACACTCTGTGTATATTGCCCACTCTGTGTTAGGTACTATGTAAAAACTGGGATATATTAGTGAGCAAAACAGTGTACCATTACCCTCAAGATGCTTGCAATCCAGTGAATGAGGTAGAATTCATTCACTAGCAAATATGTATTAAGTCCTTATTTTTGATCAGGCACATAAGCTTAGAATAACTAAAATTACCATCTGCATGAGTAATAGGAAGGTAAAGTAGGGAGATTGCTAGACCAGCATGTATGCCATTTCTTTGAAGAACAGCATATTAAAAAAAAATCAAATAACATCAAAAGGACCCTCAGTTCAGTATGGAGTTTAACAGACTGTAGTATTTACAGTAGGGCTCTTTTCTGGGAGAAGGGAGACATTTCAAGACTCTTAGTGGGTGTTTGAAATTATGGATAACCATGAACCCTATATACACTAGTTGTTACTATGTGTATATATATATATATAATATATATATATTATATATATATAAATTTAATTTAGAAACTAGACATAGTAAGAGATTTACAACAATAACTAATGATAAAATTGAACAATTATAACAATACACTTAATAAAAGTTATATGAATGTGGTCTTAAAAAGTCAGATAATAGAAAAGATGGAAATAGATCTTTTGCAAAAGGGAGAGTGACCAAGTGAAGAGACCAGGATGGGAGGAAAGGAAAGAAAAAGAGAATAAAGATGTGTTATGTACATGTGCCAAATTCCCACCAGCAATGTAATCATTATGTCCTATTAGTATGTTTATACTAATAGAAATTTTAAAATCTTCTTGTATGTTTACCTTTTTACTTAAAGGAAACATTTACAGTGTCTCAGTGGCAAATCCAAATTTCCAGCATTACTACTCATGTGCTTTGGAGCTGATTTAAAGTAAAGACCACAACGACTGTGACACCATGGCAATCAATCTGATAACTAACATAGCTACTAGCTATGGGTAGCTACTAGCTAATGGGTGAGTAGCATCTATGACATGGATATGCTAGACAAAGGGCTGATTCACATCTCAGGCAAGACAGAAAATTATAGTGTAAGATTTCATCACACTACTCAAAATGTAGGCACACAATTTAGAATCTATGAATTATTCGTGGAAATTTCCATTTAATATTTTCTGACTGGGATTGAATGCAGGTAACTGAAAGCGCAGAAAGTGAAACCTGGGATAAGGGAGGACTTCTGTAATTGCATGCTTGTGAGTTCACTCACTGGGCTCCAATCTAGGCATCAGATTTTTGTGGGACATGGTTTTCTTTTCAGGATAAAAGTCTGTGGTTCCAATTTGTCTAATGGGATAGATTTTCAAGTAAAATGAGAGAACATGCACTCGATTACCTTGTAGCAGATGAAAATAGGGACTCTTACCATGGGAGGGTGGTTTTCCAGGGCTTACCCACAAGGATCTAACAGTCTTCTTGATAGACACGAGGAACACAGTTGATCAACAGTGAGAAATTGAGTTTCTGGATAAGTAATAAGAACATAACAGCACAGCTGATGTAATATGTAGAATGAGTTCAGGGAGGAGAAGGTGGGGCCTGAAGAACGGATGGAGTTTAGAAAGAGAACAGCAAAAGTTCAAGGCTGGGGGCTCCACTGGCAAATGGAGCCTTCCAGGGGTGAGATGAAGGGACATTCTTGTGGGTGCAGCATGAGTTCATGATGGTATCATGGGGTCTTCATTATAAGGTTGGGATCTTAAAATCTGCTTTTCAAAGTCATGTGTGGTGTTAAGATGTGTGAGGGAAATATTCAAGTTTTACCCTACTTTCCTGAAAGGACAATGATGAAAACCAAGACTTGTTAAATTTTTGTAAAGTAGGGATACTTTTGAAAGGAAAAAAAAGTTATCACAGTTCCAGAGAAGACAGCTTCCTCTTACTTAAATTTTGCAGGTTGTCACTGCTAAAAATAAGATTTGATCTTATAGTGGTTAGATTTTTTCCTTTATAATTACTATTGAAGTGAAAACACAATTAAAATGTTTTGGAAACTCAGGCTCTGAAGAAATATAGAGTCCTCAGGACAAACAGGGGCCTCAGTGAGAGCAACACTACCTCAAACGAGGGAAAGTTTATCAGTGTGATTTTAGAGTGCTGCTTTAAATCCCCAGGGAAATATTCTGGGCCTTTATTTGCCCTTTAAATTAAGCACTTCAGAGCTTACACTTTCAGAACCCTCACTCACTCTCCTTGTTTCTTCAATATATCTTTTCATACAAGTCAGGAGCATCATTTGATGATTGATACTGCCCCCTCACCAGCTCTCATCCCATCTCTTTGTGATGACTCTTACTCAAGAATAACCTCAGGCTTCTGTTCAAAGGCATTGTGATTGTCTTTACTGACAGTTCCATAAGCCAGCTTTATACTTTGCTGAAAGAGTACTAGCCATGACTAGCAGGCTCCTGTGCTGCCCCAGAGGGTTACCATCCTCATCTGCCTCAGCATTCACATCTTCCCCCGCTTCATGAAGAAACTGGTCAAGAGGTAGCCATTTTTAGAAAATCGGACTCCGTGCATGCATTCTCTAAGTTTAAGAGAGCATCTTTATCTTTGAGTGATTCTTCCTGCTTTTGGTATCCACACATCTTGGGCAGCAGGAAAAGAAAAATGGATAAGAAAAATGCAAAGCTAGAGTAAAATAAAATGAAAGAAGAAGAAGGAGAAATGACATGTGGTACAAAGAGGAGAAACTGTACATGTTTCCACATGGTGCCTCCCTAAAATACATTGGACAGCCTACCATACACTGGCTGATGCAATTAATTCCAGTGGGATGGAATTAACCATTGAATCCAATTGTCAGCCTTGCGTCTTTATGGCTAGAGAAAGACTTGACCTTAGGTATTATCCAAGTTTCTTTATCTCTCTGTCACTTCCCCCCTCCACCTTACGATTTGCCATGATTCTAGGCTTTTCCTTCATATTGAATACAAGTGGCCCTGTTGGTCGACATAGGTGCATACCTCTACTCCATACGTCTTTTAGTTGCTGGCTCTTGGGGTTTAGGACACATTAAAAGTCCCTGTGTCCTGGGTGGAGATTCTCCTAGTTTACTAAATAGCTATACCTTGAAACTTTTCCATTGGTGATGCCCAAATCTCACCTCTTTCTAATTAGAGAAACTGTATTCTTCCCTGCCCACTTCTTCCTAGTCTCAAAACTGCATCTCTCCTTCCCTTTTGGTCTACCACCATAATCTCTTCAAAGTACTAGAGCTTTATAAAAAATGGAAAGACCCATTTGACAAGCAGCTTCTGCTTTCTACCCTGTAAAATTCCCTAAGGTAAGGAATTATTAATGGCCTGAATATGTGGAAAAGGAAAGGAGAGAAAAATGGAGCAGAACACTAATTAATGTCTTAAATTTTTTCTTGCCTGATTGTAGTATTAAAATCATACAGGTATAAACCTACCTTCAGGATCCTTTTAGAATATGATGAGAAAGTATGAATATTTGTCTAATTTTCTTGTAGCTCTTTTTCCAAAATCTTCTGAATAGATAATATTTGTCCAATGTTCAGAATTTAAAAGATTATATATTTATATACATATATGTGTGTCTGTATATATTTATTATATATGTAGGTTTATTTATATTTCCTATCTCTCCCACATTTATTCCCCATTTCTTCTCTCTAGAGGTGACTGCTATTACCTGTTTCTCAATATTCATGCCAGAAGTTTTCTGTGCATATAACATCATGTTTGAATACAATGTGACATTCTGTACCATTTCTGTTTTGAACATATTTTTGAATTTTTATCTACCTAGTTACACAGTTACCTCTTTAATATTAGTAACTTCAGACTATATTCTATCAGAAGTAGTTAAAATATCCTTTTTCATTATCTCTCTATTGTTGGAATGTCGGGTTGTATCAGCCTTTTGCTATTATGAAGAGTGACATAGCTGAGGATAGTGGTTCATGCCTGTAATCCTAGCTACTTGTGAGACTATGGATTGGGAGTTGAAGACCAGCCTAGGGAATTTAAGGAGACTCCATCTGAGCAGCAACAACACCAGAACTCAATGATACAATAAAAATGCTGATCACTATACACACATGTAGGTAAAATTTCAGGATAAATCACTAGAATAGTTATGGATTAAATTAACTTTTAATTTTGATAACTATTGTCAAATTGCTTTCTCAGAAGTTAATCCACATTCCTATCAATAAAGTGTAAAAGTATCTGCTTCCCCACTTTAAATACAAGCTATAGTTTTTAAAAAGTCTCTTGACTTTTCAAAATCTGATCAATTGAAGGTGATATTTCTTCATAGTTTTTCATGTCTACTGTTTTGTATAGGAAACTCAAGTATGTTTGATAAATATGTAAGACATTTTAGTTAACTACAAAGTACCCCTGGTCCATGTCTATTTTTCTTTTGGTGGTTGGAATTTTCTCAAAGATTTCTAAGAACTCTCTACATTAAAACTATTTTGATCTAAAAATATATATTGTAACATAATTTGCCTACAAGTTTATTATTTATCATTGACTATTTTCCTTGTATTTTCTTTCTTTCAGAATTTTGTGGAATGAAATTCACCTATGCTTCATTTGGCATCTAAGTTTTGTGTGACACATAGAAATGTTTTCTCCATTGTAAGATTATAATACTTCTCCCTAAATTTTCTTATAGGACATTTATGGTTTCATATTTTGTACTTTAATGTTTGGTTCATCTGAAATACCTTTTGGTGAGGGAGTGACTTTGGAATAAAACATCATTTATTTTGACAGTTCAGTGACTACTCAGTAGTCCCCAACAGCAATTTACAATTCTTTAAAAATTCTTGGGAATGTATGCTATTTCTTCATTCTGATTCCTGAATCTGAATGGGAATAATTGACAGGTAGGAGGGGTATTCTAAACAGACAAGCAATGAGTGCGTGCCATTGATAAATCATGAAAAAAGATCCAGGGTCACGGGTAGGGGAGGAGTCTGTTTTCATTTCCTCATTCTTTCTCATGGACTTTTATAGCCTTGAGAAGAATGGTTTGGCTTTAGAGTTAACACTCTTGGTGTTAAACCTTAGCAGCAAATGAAAACCCAGTTAGAACTGGTAGTAAATATGGTATAATAAGCCCACATTAAATGTATACTTTGCTATCATGTGGGAGGGGCATTTGGTTTATAATTTTTTTTCCTCACTATAAACTATTGCCCAATATTTTTAAGGAATAAATTGTTTTTACCAGCATATCTCAGAGGTGATTTTTATTTCCAGAGGCATCCATTCTGAACAGTTTCCTTTTTGTTTTTCCCCATAGAGTGATTTACTATGCTGGCTGCATTTTTTCCATAGTCAACTCTGTTATACTGAAATTCTTTGTCCTGTGTCACAATCACAAATCATTTATCTTGGTTATTTTGGGGAAAAAAGATACTTCCTAATAAGATGGAGCCGTTCTTTCTCATATTCTCCCCACCATCCTTGTCTCTCTCTGGGCCTGTGCCCATAGGAGGCTCTCAGGTCGTCAATCACTCGTGACTGGCCAGTTCACTGAAGTGAGCTTCAGCCAGGACTTTGGTTGTGTTGACCAGGCGTTTGGCATTGTGGGGACACAGTTCAAAAGCATCTCTCAGATATTAATCAGCTCTCTAGGAAGAATGCATGGCTCTTGAGTCTTTGAATGGAAAATATGTGTGACAGAGAGACATCTAAAACAAACATGCATTGGGAATTCCCACGGGGAAAAGGAACACATCCCCTTGGTCAGTTGTTCTTAAAATGAAGGAGAATAAATGCACCTGGGAGACTGTTAACCATGCAGGTTCCTGTATTCTTCCTCTGGCGTTTATGATGACTTAAGCCTGGAACAATTCCTGGGAACTTTTATGTCAACAAACTCATCAGTTGATTCTGTTATGTGTTGTCCACAGGTGCCACTTGAGAGTCTTAACCAAAACAAGTTGGCTGTGCTGGTTTTGGCAAAGTGGTTTGGAGTCCAGGGTTGACCTTGGACTTGCTCCCTCATGTTTTGCCCATGTGCTTCTTGTCTGTTCTTGGTCTGTACTCTGCTGCCACCTTAACTACTTACCCCCAAGTACTTTATCCTACTACTTAGCAACTCTTTGGACTCTGCTTCTTGTCCTGTGGCCCTTCTCCTAATAAAAGTAGACTGTCTTGTTTACCATCACTTGAGAGTCCTGATAAGAAACCCACTGGCTTATTCAACTCATTTCACTTCCAACCAGTGTTATCCTTGGAGTTCCCAACATGTTCTATTTAGTTCACTTTTAGCAGATGCCTGTTTAACTAGATGCTAGGAGCAAAGAGATAAAGCACACAGTTTTTACCTTCAAGGAACTCATGATATAGAAGAAGGTTGTAAAACTTTAAAAATAAAGGCTCAAAGACAACTTTTTTTTTTTGGAGGTATGTGTTCTGTATTATAACTACCAGATATGGCCATGGGAATATGAAAGCAGCCATAGACAATGTAAATAAATGAATATAGATGTTTTCCAATAAAATTTCATTTATAAAGATAGGTGGTGAATTCATGGGCTAAAGAACACAGGCAAGCAATCAATTATATGTTGTAGTAAGACTGGAATAAAGGCTAGGATAAGGGATGAAAATTATGCTTCATCTCAAGCGGCAGCTCTAATCAGTTGGTAGTAACTGCCTAGAACTCTGGATTTATTCATTATTTCCTCAACAAGGATTTTCTTCTTTACTGTCCCTATGTTCCAGGCTTAGTAGAACAAATTACTATTGTGAATTAGTTTTATTTTCCAAGCATAACTAGTTGCAGAATCAGGACTATGTATTTGCCATCTGTAGGCTATGTCTTAAGGATACACAAGTAAATAAAGGAATGGTCTACAAATATAAGCTCATACTGGCAAAGAGTTCACAATTTTGTACTGATCTAGTAAAGTAGGCACTATTATGCCTCTTCTACAGATATTAAGAAGAGATTAAGACTGGTGAGTTACAGAATAGCAATTTCAGCCCATATCTCCTGCTCGTAAATCCAAGACCTTTCCACTACACCCAAGCTGCTTTTAATAATGATTTATAGTATAGAGGCCATCATTTGAACTGTACTGTAAACCAGAGGTCAACAACCTTTAAAAAGCTGCTTGCCAAAATTCCAGTTTCTTTTTTTTCTGTCATGACTGGACAAGGTCAAAATTGGGACAGATCATCACAAGGGTGTGAGAAACAGAGTTGTTGAGCTTATGCTACATGCATGCGTGTGCATGTGTGTGTGTGTGTGTGTGTGTGTGTCTGTTTTGTGGGTGACTGTGTCACCCTACTGAAGTCAGAACCAATGGAATCCAGTCTCAATAATGTGTTATATTACAAAAACTTAGTTAAAAACCAAAAATATTAATTCAAAATAACTCAAGCTTTTATTTAAATTGCTCCAGCATCTTTAAAAACAACCCAATTTCATTTTTAAAAAGCTGTACATATTTAATTTATTCAACTTGATGAGTTTGGGGTAGGTATATACCCATGGAACCATCACCACCATCAAGCCACCATCAAGGTACAAACATATCCACTACCTTCTAGCATTCTCTCTCTCTCTCTCTCTCTCTCTCTCTCTCTCTCTCTCTCTCTTCTCCATCTCTCACTTAATGCAAAATCTAACTTCATTACCAAATTTTAAGGGTAAAATTTTAATTGATAGACATTATCATGTGTAGATAATTTCTAAAACTTATTTATCTTACATAGCTGGAGTTTTGTACCATTTCACTGTCCCTTCCTATCCTACCCTGAGACCCTGGCAACCAGGAATTAACTCATTATTTCTGTTACTTTGACTGTTTCTGATTCACATATAAATGAGATCAGGCGTTTTTTTTTTTTTTTCCTGTCTGGATTGTTTCACTTGAAATGGTCTTCAGGTCATCCATGTTGCAAATGGCAGGATGAATTTCTTTTATATAACTGAATAATATTCTGTTGTGTGCCTGTACATATTTATTTTTTTGTATCATTCCATCTGTTCATAGACATTTAGATTGTTTTGAAGTTGGCTGTTTTGAATAATGCTAGATAAAATATGGGAGTGCAGATATCTTTTTGAGATTGACTTACTTTTTTGTTGTTTATGTAGCCAAGAAGTGAAATTGTTTGATCATATGATACATTTGTTGCTACTTCTCTTAGGAATCACCATATTTTTTCCAAAATGGTTTTACCATTTTATGTTCACACAAAGAGTTTACCAGGGTTCCTGTTCCTCCATATCCTCATGCATGTTTACTATAATTTTTTTAGTAATAGCCATCATAACAAATGTGAGGTAACAGCTCACTGTGGTTTTGACTTGCATTTTTCTGACAGTTACTGAGGAAGAGCAGTTTTTCATGGATCTGCTAGCCATTTCTATGTCTTCTATGGAAAAATGTCTACTTAGGTCCTTTGTCCATTACTAAATACATGTACATCATTTGGAATTTTTTTTATTATTGTATAGATTGATTTTTATTCTGTGAATGGTTCCTTTTGCCATGTAGAACTTTTTTTTTAGCTTGATGCTGCCCCACTTAACTATTTTTGCATTACTTATCTTTGTTTTGATGTCATATCTAAAAAAGTAATTGCTGAGACCAATGTCAAGGTGATTTTACCCATGTTTTTGTCTAGAAATTTTAAATACTTACATTTAAAAGTATTTAAACCATTTTGAGTTGATATTTCTGTGTATGATGTAAGATTATTATACAGTTTATTTTGTGTGCCTGTGTGTGTATACATGTGTGTTTGTGGATATTCAGTTTTCTTAGCAACATTTATTGAAGAGACTGTTTCCGAGACATTAAGAAAGGAACAAGGGATACTAATTCTTCAAGAGTTATTTTTAAAATTTTTTTGTCTTTTTGAGACAATTTCACTGTGCAATTCAGGCTGAGCTTGAACTCATTTGGTAGCCCAGGCTGGCCTCAAACTCACAGCAATCCTCCTGCCTCAGCCTCTCAAGTTCTGGGATTATAGGCAGGCTCCACTACACCTGAACTTCAAAAGTTATTTTTAAAATACTCATTTTGTAACTATCTCAATCGATCATACATGGTGGGTTTTTCCTTTATAGAATTCCCAAAAAATGTCCATCTCTAGTTCTGCCCTTTGTGACTTTGTTCATCTATCCTTGTGCTCCTATTATGAAATCTGAAGCAGTAATCTGATGTATCAGAAATTGGTATCAAAGAGCTAGGGAGAAGAAGAAACCAAGTCAATAAAGCCAGAAAGGCTTTTTGGGTCAAGAGCGAAAGGTAGACCTGGAAATTTTGGCTGATATTTATATGTATGTCTCTATCTGTGTCTGTTTCTAGGGTCTTCTTCCTTTTGTCAATGTCTCTGTTGATCTCCATCTATACTAAGGATGATACAGCTGAGACTCAAAGGAAAACAGCTGGAATCCTGATTGTACCATACTCAAATACCATGTTATTTCTGAATTTCCTCTTGCATACTTGAATAAAGTTCCTTATTGTTTAAATCAGCATATTACTCATCACGCTAATTGTTTTACTTGCTTAATTTTAAGCATCACAAATACTCTGTGATTCTGTTGTTATCATCATTAACAGATCAGGAAACTGAACTACAAAGAAGTGAACTTGCTTTGTTGTAAGTAGTGAGTCCAAAACTGTCCAGCAGCAATGTTTACCCTCTTGCTTCTGACACCAGTCTTCATAGGCAGGTACTAAGAGAGTTCAGTAGTGTTGGAGGAGAAACAGGCTGTATTTGTGCCTCCCTGGGTTTTATCCTGCTGTACAGTCATGGAATATAGTCCTGATAACCTTTCTCCCAACTCCCTTATCCCATATCACTAGAGGAAGGAATGAATTGGGCTTAATGTAAATTATATTAATCCATCTTCCTCAAAATGGTTGTTCAAAAATGGTTGTTCAAAAAAATAAACTCAGAAGGGGGTATCAAATTGAACTGTGCATCTCTGAAATTCTCATATCAAATTATTTTTTAAAAATAACTATGTTAATATCTCCCATGGCACAGGGACTTTTAAGCAGGAGTGGGACCTGAAGTTAGTTCAGGGAGAGAGAAGTTAATGATGTGATATGGTAGCCAGTGGAAGCTGGAAATTCTATTCTGGTTATTAATGATTGTAATAATGATGATCGTAAGTGAAGTATATTTGTTGGATCTCACCAAGGTCCTCATTACAATATAAACACAAAGGAAGATACTTTCTAACAAAGCCAGTGGTGTATGAGTGGTTGTTATCAATTACTTGCCTATTCTCTACACTGCTTCCTGAGTAAATAGAAGCAGTGTCACAGCCTCTTCTCTGGGAAGACAATACACAGACCAGGTGGAGGACCCTATAAACAAGAAGTAGCCTTTTGAAATGCCAACTATTATGAAGCTAAAATCCTAGGGGGTTAAGTATTATGAATCAGAGAATTGCATAATTTATAAGACACTTGGAAAGTACATTTTAGGTCTTTCATTTACAGATAAGTCATCTTAGGCCAAAAGACAGAACTTACTTGTGCTGTCTCATAGAGTTGCAAGATCAAGACTAGACCCACAGACCTCTAACAACTATGCACATTTTCATCCATTCAATGTGCCTTCTCTAGAATTTGGGCTGTGAATTGCTTTGGACTAGTGCTTCATTTGAAAACTATGTATTGTTTACAGTGTGCCATTCCAAGTTGTTTGATTCTAGACTTTTACTGTCCTTTGAGCATATTTTATTATTCTGTAAATCATAGCTAATAGATAGAAAAGCAAAAACAATTCTTTCTCTAGACATGCCAGTGAATTCTGTCTAATGATGAATCAGTCCTTCTCCTTTGTAGAAAGTTTTGTTTCCATTTCTGCATTCATTTCAGTGTTCTTTAACTCCAAATACATTATGCCTCTTTAACTTCTACTTTGAACTACTAGTTGTTTTATCTGCCTGGTTCTTCCATTTAAGTAATGCATTACATAATAAGTAAAAATCTTCAATGTTTTATGTGAAAAGGATATGAGTCATAATTTTATAATTTTTGATGTATACTATCCATTAACACTGTTATCTATATGTTTTGGGACACAGTCAAGAAACTTGGGCCATAATTTTATTTTTCTGGTGGAATTTTTCCATTAACACTGTCATCTTCACCGGGGATTTAGCTCAGTGGCTTAAGTGCCTGCCTGGCAAGCATGAGGTTGTGAGTTCGATCCCTGGTACCAAAAAACAAAAAAACAAAAAAACAAGAAAAACCAACCAAACAAACAAACAAAAAAAAAACACTGTCATCTTCATAGTTTTGGATACATCTGAAAACCATGTTTTACCTAATATTTTTGAAATTGACTTTAAAATACAGGTCCTTCTTGACTTATGATGGGGTCATGTCCTAATAAACTCATTGTAAATTGAAAATATCCTATGTCAAAAATGCGCTTAATACATCTAACCTACCAAACACATGGCTAAGTGACCTTGAATACTGTAGAGTATTGGCTATTGCCTTTTGCAATCATGTGGCTGACTGGGAGCTGTGATTGGTTGCTGCTGCCTAACATCATGAGAGAGTTTTTACTGCTTCTACAAAAAGTCTACAAAAAGATCAAAATTCAAAATTTGAAGTGTTTTATGGAATGTATATTGCTTTCACTTCATTGTAAAGCTGCAGAATTGTAAGTCTGGGACCAACTGTGTTTAATTTTTCTTAGAAAGATATATTATCTGTGCTATAAATGGAAGTGATTTGCTACAAATAGAATTAAGTAAAAAATAAATGCAATAAAAATAAAGCAATGTTATTGAGTTCTAATTAGAAATTGTATTTTTTTGGAAAGCTCTAAATGTATTGCCTACTTTATCTATCTTTTAAGGGGGCATAAATAGGAATAAGAGGTCATTAGGGATAGACTAGCATTAAAGTAAATCTCTTTGCAAAGGCCTAGTCAGAAAGATTGAAAGACAATGGAAAAAGAAATAATTTTTCTTGCTTGAGTGACAGAATTATGTATCATCTAAAATTATCTCCTATATCACATAGAAAAGCATCCTTAGTGTACAGAGAAGTGTATCAATACATTTTAGGAAGAATTGCATTAAGTAAGTGGCTATTTAGCTATTTGCTAAACTGTATATAAAGACAAAGCATGGCTTACATCATCCACAGTAGCACACGATAGAAATTGTTGTTTGTAGTTAACTAGAATGCATTTCTTAGAAACACTTATTTATGTAACACTTTAACTGAAACTGATCTATAAAACTGAAAATGCAAAAGACTTCTGAGTTGTTGTGACAAAGGTATGGCATCATTTTTTCCTTGCAGGACTATCTACTTCCATCCTTTTGCACAGACTCCATTTGTAAAATAATTGCAAAGAAAAATGAGATTCCTTTGAGATTAAGGTGAAAACTAAAGCCAAAGAGAGGAGTTCTATTGGAGCAAAGTGGTATAGACCATTGACTATAGGAGCAGGTGGAATTACACACATAAGCAAACTCCTTAGACTCACCAATCCTACAGCAGAAACTGTCTGATATAACCTTCCCCCTACCCCCAATCTACATGTTTAGGTCACAGCACCTTCTTCAGATGCTGCTCCCTATAATCGAGAAACCAATAGGTATCCCAGGTGTGGCTACCCATAGATGCCTCTAATCCAAGAAGTCAGGAAACCAATTATTTTTCACCCCAAGAGTCTTCTTCCTCCTGAGATCTTTGGCTCAATGAATAGTATGTCTGTCTTCCTGGTTGCTTAAATCAGGAAACAGATAATTTGTTATTTCAAATCCCCTTGCACTATAAAAATTCAATCGATTATCAAGTCCTTTAGAGTCCACTGCTTCCAAAAATTTAAATTTTCCGACTTCTTTCCATTACTGCCATTATGTATGTTGTCGTATTTTTCTCTCACCTACTTATCTTCCCAGTTTCCAAACTGGTTGCTCTGTCTTTAGTTTTGTTGCTCCAACTCAAGGATATTCTGTGTATTTTTGGAATATGTTTCATAAAATGAAAATCTCCCTGAAGTAATGAGAGCTCTGTATTACTCAAATGAGGATCCCTCACAGTAGTTTTTAAATTTACATGGTCCTTCAATTCTGACCATGCTTCATCCAAAACTGAATTTTGCATCTTCCTTTCCTTAGCACCTCAACCCCGTCTCATTCACAGCCTTCCCCTTCTCAACTGATGGATCCCCATCCTTCTAGGTGCTCAAGGGCAAATCTTAGAGGTGTGCGCGTGTGCTCTTTCTCCCATATCCCACAGTTAATCTGTTAGGAAATACTGTGGAATTAGCCTTCAAAAAAGATCCATATTCAACCATCTCATACTGCTTCTACTGCCACCACTCTAGCTTCTGTCGGCTTTGGCTTGGATTATGCCAATAACTTGTCTGCACAACTATCTCCTTTTTTACCTTAGAGTTTTGCTAAACCTTGTCAGTGAAGAATGCTGTCCACATGGCTAAAATGGGAAGCAGTTTTCCTCCCCTCCCATAGAGGTGGCGCTCCCTACCCCCTTTTATTCTTAGAAGTACTTACTATCTTCTTACACGTTATATGTTAATTCATTATTATACTTTTTATTGCTAGTCTTTCCCCACCAGAAAGAACTGTTCAAAATGGCACTATGTGAGATATGCATGTCCCCCTGTGGTCACATGTTCAAGTGGACCATAGATAGTGAGCTTGGGCTTGCGTTTCACCTTCTACATCACAGTTTCAGAGTTTGAGGTCTTCAGATACTTGTATGTCCTGAGCGTAGATCAGGGTAGGAAGACAGAGAATTCATATTCAGAGTACCATATGCCTCCTGTTTCATTGTGTGGCCTTGTACGATTGTCTTGACTACTCTGGAATTATTCCTTTAGTTTAAGAATTCTTTTTAGAAAAATTTCTAAACTACAATCTTAAAAATTTCTTTCTGTTCTTATATTAATTAAATTAAGAAGCATAGCCCATCAGTAAATATAACACAATAGATAAAAATGTAGATGCTGGTATCAAGTTGCTTGGATGTATAAGATGTATTACACTGAATTTTATCCTTCTTGACTCAGTATTTCTGTTTATAAACTATGCAAAATAGTAGTTTCTGCTATCAGAGATATGCTGTCTTTTCTAGTGGTGAAGGTTGGGAATGGAAGGACACAGGCAGGAGATATTGAGGGAAGACCCCAACAAAATTCTCTTTGCTGTCTAGAAGGTGTGCATATACAGGAAATGGAGGGGAACAACTGCCACCTCTTGACTAAATGAGCTGGCCTGGGACTGACTAATTGGCAAACTCTGCTTAACAAATGCTAGTTGAATGAATGTATCTGGAAAATAACACTGTACCTGCATCCTGGGACCCTGTGAAGTTGAATTAGATACCTAGGTAGGAGAGCAATTTGAATTTATATAGCCCTTTTTTCTCTAAGTCTATCAAAGTACATACAGTGAATTCCTGGTTTATGCGTGTGTGTGGTTAGCTATGGTAGATTTTTAATGTCCTGCTGTCTTTGCAATGCATGTCAATTTGGTTTTGGACTACCTTTCTTTGTTCTCAGGTTGGGGCTAGGGGTGAAGCACAGTAAGGCAATGCAAACTCATTTCAGTAGCAGCTTAGGAATAATGATGAAGATAAAACTGGGGTTTTGAAAATGTATACAGAGTTTTCCAAAGCAGAATGAGAATGAGTTTTGTACTGTCTGTTCATTTGCATTGTTTACATATCATTTTCCTCCCCACAGTGTGAATAATTAATGTGGAGAAGTGAAGAGAATCTCAGATTTAGAGTTGGAAACGTCTAGGTTCAAGCCCAAGTTTCTTTTTTATACCTGTATTCTCTAGAGCAAGCCTGTGTATCTCCCTGCACCTCACTTTCCTTACCTGAAAGGATGGGGATAATCAGGACTGTAGTAATAGTGATAATAATGCTATCACCAAAAGAGGAAGCAAGGAGTTAAGAGTGAAGCCTCTGGAATCAGACTCAGCTGAATTCATCATAGCTTTGCCACTTACTGGCTTTATAATTAGTTTTTAATCTACCCAAACTTCAATTTTCTTGACCATAAAATAAACATCATGATAATAACATCCTTTCAGAATAGTGTCATCAGATGTTATGGAACAAATTATTGTTGGCAAAAGATTCAGTACACTGTGGATGCAACGGAGCAGAGTGTGCAGCTTGTACCCCAGTATTTCATACTTTTACTCACTTTGTGGAATTCTTGTGTGGATCAAGTGAGGCATTGCTTATGAAGGCACAGTGTAAATTTAAGTGGTTCTATTGTTACAGTCAGTGTATGACCACTTTATAAGGATTTATCAAACAATTAATGTGCCTGTATGCATAGATGGCATCTATCTCCAGTCTTGCCACATGAACCCAAGTGATATTGAGTAGCTAAGTGGCTGTGTTCTTGGCAGAACTCCAGCAATCCCAAAACCACATCCTTTGGTTTCTAGCAGGAAAAAGAGTTAAAACTGTGTTACATTATTTTCCATGATACAGAGAAAGAAAGTGTTGTAAATGAGTTGAAATCATATTTCTAGATAGAGTTTATAAGATGTAAAAATGAATGACAAAAAGGAATTTATATCCATAAGCTCTTTCTAACAACAAAGGTTCAAGCTTCAGATTGCCTGATACTTTGCCTGTAAGTAGAATGTTAAGGATTTACAGACAGAAAAGCCTTAATCTTTTTTTGTTAAACTATTCTTAAGAAGTCACACTTTTCCTTTCTATCATAAACAGATCATTTCTTTAATATGATATTTCTAAATGATTAATAGGAAAGCTGTTAATTTTGACATATATATCTTATACCTTAATTCACATTGAACTACCTTATTAGGTCAAACAGGTTTTCAGTAGAGGTTCATGTGAAATAATTATGACTATGATTAATAATAATCCTATTTCTTTCTCTCTAGGATTTACTTTTCTTTTCTTTTTCATGTCCTACTGCACTGGGCAGGACCTACAGAACAAATCTTGATGATAGCAGTGATAGTGACATATCTGCTTGTTCTTGATTTCAATAGTAGTACCTTTAGAGTTTTACTATCATGCATATTTCCTGTTTATATATATTACATGGTAAAAATTAGAAAGTTTTCTTTGATTCTCAGCAAAATAATTATTCCTAGTTTGGTTTCTTTTATCTCTTTTAGCAGAAATTACTGTCCTCATAGATTTAAAATAAGACATTTAGTCTAATAGACACTGGGCTAGTCTCTCTGTATCTATAAAACCAGGACTAAAGGGAATTGGGAAGTTTGGCTTAGACTTAAGTGACCGTAATGCCTTGTTGTGTAGATGCTTCTGAGTTAGGGCTACTAACTCAGAATGGGGAATGTCAACTGGCCTGATTAAATAAACCACTAAAAAAGAATGTTAATTTTTTAACTCTCAAGCTAAACCCAAACGTTATTTTTAAGTTGAGGATAAATCAAGAAAAGCCCTCTTCTTTCTCTTTAAATCATCCAAGGAAATTAGTTCAAAGCAATACCAAAGCTATATATTTTTCAGTACTGTTGTAATAGAACAAAGCAAGAATTTCAAATGTGTCTAAGTTAAATCTACTGGAGACAAGTATTTCATTTATGCAATATCCCTGGTAATAGGGTACATAATGTTTGGGCTTGTTATGGTTTGTGTCTGGATGTCCCTGCAAAGCCTCATGCAGTTATAGGGGTGTGCTTCTAAGGAGGTGGCTAAATCTAGAGTTTGTGATTGATTCATTATCTAGTGCTGGGATTATGGGTGTGAATGTTGTATCATCCTAGTGTGGGTGTGGCCTACATGCTATAAGGGACAGAGTCTTCTCTTGCACTCTCCATTTTTACTCTTGTTGTTTTTGCTGTCTTCTGCTATCATGAACTGTTGCTCCTGTGCCTTGCCACCCTTGGAGCCAGCTGACTATGGACTGAAACCTCCACAATCTATGAGCTAAATAAATCTTCCCTTTCTCAATTTTAGGCATCAAGTATTTTGTCTCAGCAATGAGAGAAAAGTAATTAAGAGGTTAAGAGTGACAAACTCTGGAAGTGTCAGCAGAGTTCCAGCTCCTGCTTCTGATGTTGTGCCTTGGGAACTTGTTACTCCACCATCACTCCAGGACTTAAGAAGAATGTGAAACTTAGTTGACCTGATTCTAGGAATCCAACTCCAGCCATCACTTCCCAGGAAGTTATAAACTATATGGGCACACCCATTCCATCCATCTATAACCCTCTGTCTTATGAATAGCTTTAGCTATCTCTGCTTCTCCATGTCGGAGTTGTTCCAGAAAAATGTTGTAAAGCAGGCTACAGTTTTGCAAGTTTACCCCATTCCCTATTTCAAGAGATGGTGGGTATTGTTTACTGATGCACTCTGAGGACCTCCTCTCCCCAAGTACTGTGCACTAAAATGGTCTCAACATTGAAAATTTTATTTTTTCAGGGAAAGTTTTTTTCAATATTGTTCCACCCCAATGAATCTTCTGCTGTTATATTACACATTGTATTCACAGCTGTTTTGCAACTTAAAAATGATCTGTATGCCTCTACATTAAACTCCATGAAGACACTTATTTGGAACATGAGTTATCATGTCCATGTTCCTTGTAGACACTGAATGGATAGTTGGCCTGAGTATCACAGTGGGAGAACTCTAATACTGACTTTATTATAGTAGTGGTTTTCAATCTTTTGAATATTACCTTCTCCTTTGCTTTCTCTCTTTTTAAATATTCATCAATGTATCATGCCCTTCAGGACTCTAATTCTACTGTGCTAGATGCACTTTAGGGTTACATACACCTTGAAGTTGTGCAGCGCTGAATGTTAAAGTCAATTGGTCTGACAAATGAAGCATAACTTTTTAAAAACATCCAAGTTCTGATTGCATCATTGTGTCTTACTTGTTCTCCTCAAATAATTCAAACTTCATCTGAAAACTTTGTGTTTCTTGTCCCTTTACCTTTGCCTGAGTTATTCTTCTCTAGAAGACCCTGTCATTCCTCAGCTAGCACGTGGTCATCACAACTGCAAAACGTTCAAATTTCACCTCCTTCGCATATCCTTCTCTTATTTGTGAATTTTTTTCTCCTTAAGAGACTTTTTAGCATTTACTTTCTGATACTCCAACTTCATGTATAACATTCACAGTGATGGAATTAGTTCTGTCATAAGTCGTGTCACCTGGGAAGAAGACTGAGCTGGAGTGTAGTAGGATAAAACCCTTAGTAGGCATGTGTGTCTTGTTGTGACTACTAAGTCATGACCTGTGTTGTGATTAGACATGCATGTGGGGCATGGGTGGTATGCATTCATAGTAACTGTGCTTGATTGTAACGATTGGGGCCTGAGAAAAGAAGAAGCTGTTTGTTGTGAGGTGTACATATGTGTGCTTAAGTGTGCATGTTCACGCTTGGGTGAGTTTGGTAGACAGAGTACAACTACTCTGACTGAGATGTTGGTGCTGGCATTTGCATGGTAGTGGAGGTTGACTGCAGATCGGAAGCCCAGACTCGAAGCTGTAGGCTTCTCTCCCCTGGAATCTCAAAGACAGAGTGGGCCCCCACCCAGCCCTAGCAGCATGAAGTCCCTCCACTTCAACAGACAGTGGTATCAACCATAATTAAAGCTAATTATTCCACGGTGCTCTGCATGTGTGTTGGCCTCCAAAGTACCCTGCAATGAGCAGGGAGGCAGCAGGGCTGTTTTTCTTCATAAAAACTTATGAGGAGCGCTGAGCAGATTAACAGCTTTAATGACAAAAATTACCGCTTACAACACTGACTTCAAATCAAAGAACAATATCCTCAGACAGATATTTTCATGGTTTTCATAACAATTCATTATAGGTGGCACCAAGGGATTACATTTTTATTTCCCTTGTGTCGTCTTTCTCAGACTCAGGTTCATTTCTCTTAATGAGGCGGCGGAAGATAAAGGGCAGAGACAGTGTCTCCATGGTGGCTGTGAGAGAGAGGCATTTAGGGTCACAGAGCCATCAGAGCAGGAGGGGAGGGGGCTGCAAAGAGAGACTGATGGGAGCAAGAGGCTTCCTGCCATAATGAACCAAAATTAAGACATAAATTCTTCCACCTTTGTTCCGACAACTCCGACTCGGGGATTCAGCTTTTTAATGAGGGATGGATCAAAAGCAAAAATTATTAGCTAATTAATTGTACAGAGAACAAAAAAAATCTCTCAGGAAGAATTGGGAATGAGGAGTTGTCCCATCACAGTCCTCAGAAGCAGCATGGAAGGGACAATTTCCAAGCCCTCGTGATGGTGTCGTGAGGATGCGGACAGGTGTGCGCTAAGCTGGTTCCAGTTTGCCAGGTCTGGCTGGGTAAGGTGAGAAGTGATGAAGAGCACTTGCTGGGAAGGGCCTTCCATGATGTCTGCTTGCTGCTTTCCTTTAGATTTGGGCATTCTGGTTAAGCCAGAATAGAGCAGACTCTTTTGCAGAGTCTAATGGAGTGTTTCTCAGTGTGGCTTCTGGCCTCTGCACCATTGGATTGCTGGCATGCAAACTGGTGTTCATAACAATCACCTGCACACTTGAAAAAGTGACTAGTCTCCAGGAACCACGACTAGAGAATCCAATTCATCAGGTCTGGGCGGGGACCCAAGACTCTGTGTTTAAAATACATGTGCCAGATGATCTTGCACCCCACTGGAGTTGGGAGCCACTAACCTACTGCTCAGAAGTGAGAATTATATTCCATTTCATATCCTCTTCATATTTTGCATGTGACTTTGGACTGTGTGCTTTCCATTCTGTGTCTGGGTTTTTCTTTCTTTGTCAGTATACCAAGGATGATAATACCAGTTGAGACATTACATTGAGATGAATGCCTCATTTGCTTTCACTGCTTGTAAAGCCCAAATTAAATTTTGGAAATCCTGGCATACTCTTAATGATCTATTTCAGATCTCTAACAGGTTTACCAGTAAAAGTAATTAAAATACACAAATACATTGCTTATCATCAGTTTTCCATTTTGAGCTTGGTCGTCACTGTCCTTGTTATTATTTTGGTTTGGGGAAGGTATAGGCTTTTTAAAACTTTAATTGTGGAACCCCAGAAACAGGGATAACAAAATGATTAAGACAGAAATACATGAAAAGGCTGATGGAGCTGTAGAGCATTTAGAATGCAGCAGGCAACATCTGAGTGTCTTGATTAAAATTTGTCAGACTATATATCTCCTATCAATTTCAACAAGTCAAGGAACATTAACACTGCAACGATCTGTGAGGTCTAATGCAACTCCTTGTGATTATTATTGAATGTTAGTCAGTAAACGATTCTGGCCATATGATTCTGATTGTATCTTGACTGTGTGCTGAACAATGTCCTAAGAGTTGATATTATGGAAATATATAAGATTCCTTGCCAATAGGAAGGTTGTGGTCTAGAGGAAAATAGGTAGATGAGTATAATTATAACACGATGTGGTCTGTGGTGGATTGACAACTGATGGTGAACTTGTAATACCAGCTGGACTGAATCAGCATGGTGCTGAGTGTGTATGACCCACCTGAGGATTGTTGCCAACATAAAAAGGAGAACTGGGGAGGATGGAGTGGTGGTGTTGGTTCTCCTGTTGCCATGGGTTCTCCTGGAGGAGCTTTTGAGCTTCTTTCCTGATAGGAACTTGGCTGTTCTCATCCTCAGAGCAGCTTGGGACCTTGTTGTCACTGAGGATGGCTGTAGAACTTTTCAGGGGAGCTATGGTCCTTACTGTGAGCATCACATCCTGGATCCAGTGCAGAACCCTCAGCCTACTGGCACAGAGCCTTCATCCCACTGGCCCAGACTTTCTAGCTTC
The DNA here is from genome assembly GCA_004027295.1 of Dolichotis patagonum. Lineage (NCBI taxonomy): Eukaryota > Metazoa > Chordata > Mammalia > Rodentia > Caviidae > Dolichotis > Dolichotis patagonum. The sequence goes on from PVJX010003865.1 coordinate 43,686, forward strand.
CACTGCTGACCTTTGAGCCTTCCCAGCACAGATTCATGAGACACTTGCATGAGACACTGTCATGGGCCCTAAGTCTTTAACTGGACTCATGTAGGACATTGTCACGTGATCCAGGTCCTCAGCTACATCTTTTGGTGTCTTTAGTGTGTGGACAGATTTCCTGCACTTCTTGTGTTTGACTTTTTGGGTGACTATTATAAAATAATATTACAAATTATGTGTCCTGTCTTGTGTTGTTTTTCTTGCAAACCCTGAAATAACATGGTCATAGGTACTGGGTACCATGGAGGGGCTCCCACTCTTGGTTGGAGGCAGAGAAAGGCAACGTAGAGAAACTAGAAGAGTATCACAACATTGAAAAGCATGAAGGGAGACTCTTATTGGCAGAACAGACACTTGGAAAAATGGTCAGATGGTTAAAGACTATGGCACATCTTCCATCTCTAGTTTCAACAACTTCCTGTCCACTTCAGTATTCCCTGAATCCCATGGGAACCAGTGACTTACATACCCAGGGATTCCTCTGGCTCAACACCACTAGAACACACCCTTCTCAGTAGTCCCATCTGCAAGGAATGTCCTCTAACCATGCACCTGGCTTGTGCTGTGCTCCCATCTCATGTCTTTCTTTTGACATGGTGCTTCAGAACAATCTTAATTTTTTTCCACTTCTGTCATTAGTCACTAAGACCTACTGTATCTATTTCTAAAAATATCTCATGATGATTTTCTCCCTTTCTCTTGACTTTTCTATCATTTTATATCAGATTGTTATCATCTCTCCTCTGGATTCTTACTAATAACTTTTATGTCATTTGTTACATTCTCATGTAATGCTATTTAAAATAGAAATATGCAGAGTTACTCCTTTTCATATGTTTGCTGTGTAAGTACAGTTACTTCTTGTTGGTCTTACAGTTGCTATATACTCTGACCCAAATCCAGTCTTTTGGCGATCATCTTTCGCTGTGTTCTAGCTTCAACTATGTGAAAGACTTTAAGTATTACATCTAATGAGCTGCTTATCATTGTCTGAGGACACAGTATACTTCCGATACTATGGAATGGCTAATATGATACTTGATGCCTGGAATTAACACGCCTACTCCATCTTAGCTGAGTTAAACATAAGATTAGAAGCAGGTGTATATCCTTCATTATGAATCCATCTGATGGACAAAGAGAAGTCCTTATGGCTTAGGTAAGTCCTTGGTCTTAATCCTTCAACATATATTGTCTCACTACATTATTGGAACCATGTCACCTGGTCCCTTGTAGTGTGTTTGGAAATATTGGATGTTTCAGGTTGCTTTTGTGAAGTGTATCATACTGTTGAAATTTAAGTTCTGAAAAGTTTAAAAAGCTTATATGCTCAACATTGTTTCTTCCATTATTAATAACTTATAATAGTAAATATTTATTGAGGGCTTATGGTGTTCCAGGCATAGTTGTAAATTACTTAGGTGAAATGAACTCATGAAATTCTCACAGTAGTACTATGAAGTTGTTCCATTATTATCACCATTTTAAAGGTAAGGAGAGTGGAATCACACAGAGATTAAATAACTTGTCTAGGAAATGATGGCCCCCTCTGGGCACCTAAGTTCATGTAAACTAAGCCAGTAATTATGTACAAGTGGAAAGAGAGCTATCTACACTCTCTCTGGCCTCAGTTATACTCCTTTTGAATTCCAGTGAGGTTCCCAAAAGATGTATATCCACAGGGCCAGGCCAAGAACATCTTACTTCCAGTTTAGGCTTAACTTACTACCTTGATGAGACCCTCTGTCACCCATGGGGGACATCTTTTTGTTATGCAGAGGTGACCTAGGCTTTGTTTCTCCTTTTCTTAATCAGACCCTCTATATTTTTACCATGTCTGGTGAGGGGAAGTCAGTTACAGAGTAAATAAATAAAATATCAAAGACAACAGCAACAAGGGTTTATACTGATGCCTGGGGCAGAGCTGACTCAGACCACCTGCTAATGGAGTTATCCAGAGAGTATTTGTATATAGCACAGTATGTTAGTCTTATTTTAAAAATATTAATATTCACATTGTATCTGTCTCTGTTATCACAGTAGATGATCAAACAATGCTGGTTTTGTAAGGGATTTCAATAAATTCTTATAGAAATGAATTTAAAATTCTGTAAGTAGAGAAACAGCAGAGGATTTATGCATAATGTTCATTGAAGTCATTAATAAGAGTCTCTGAAATATTCCAAATACCCATAATTAATGTTTATGTAAATTATGGTTTATTCATATAGCAGAATGTTTTGCAGTTGGTAAAATATTTTTCACAAATAATTTTTAATGAAGTAAGAATTTTTAATGATGCAATATTAAGTGGAAAAGCAGGATACATGATTATTATATAATGTGTTCTCAGCTATAGAAATTAGACATTAACAGTCATTAAAAAAGATAAAGAATATCTATATGTGCTTTAAGTAAACATTATCTATAGTGCTTCTTTAGGATATATTGTTCAGTGACAAAGCAAGAAGCAGAATAGGACCTATAGAATGATACTATTATATATATATATATATATATATATATATATATATATATATATGACATTTCTGGAAGACTAAACACAAAAAGAAGTTACTCTAGGGAATAAATCTGAGGGTGAGCAGCTAGACCTGAAGAATGACTCAATTTTTATGAAAATTTTTATGTTTCACTTCTTTTTAACCATGTTCTTACACTTTCTCTTCAATGATAAAAGATTCCTTTTTATAATGTTCTAGCTATCATCTATCTATAGCTTAAAGTAAATGTACTAGTTAGCAGTTATGGGAATATGGGTGAGTTTGTAGGCAGTTTAATTTTTCTTCTTTTATGTTTCTTTAGAGTTTCCAAACGTTCTACACTGAATATATCCTATTTTTCATAGTTTAAAAATGTTAAACTAGATTAAACATACTGAAAACCTGACAGGAGGAGCAGGGCAAGATGATAGAGCCTTTGTCCTGCTTTTATAAAGACCCCAAGCTTCTTGCGTGCATTGATCTGGGGTCACCCCCTCCGAGAAGTATTGTCCTAAGCGCTTGGCTCCGAATGGGCCTGCCCGATTATCCTTTCCATAGCACCTGTTTGGCTTCTTCCATTGTATTTTCATAATAATTTTATCTAGGGCTGTGTTTTCCTGTTAAATATTGTATCTCATTCTGGGTAAGTCTCCTGATGTGAGCTCATGTCTGATTGTTCCCTATACTGTAGCATGCAGCCTGGGGCCTACTGCATAATACTGCCTCAAGAAGTATTTGTTGAATTATTAAATATGTGAATGAGTACTCATCTTGCATATTATAATCAACATCATAAGTCTTTGCCTATAAGAGAAATCCACAGTGATCTTGTGCATTCATGGGATAGGTAAGCATGGTCCCAACAGAGTAGTGAGAGGACAAGAGTGGGCTGCATGATCAGTGGGAAGAAGAGATGGGACATTAGATTTAGAGCAGCTGTGTGATGGTGACAGGTGGGCACCCTGATTTCTCTGGTGACAATGTATGGTGGAAGCTGCTGTATAGTCACATATATGTGCACATACCAGGGCCAGAAGTGGATTAGCAACTGTTATTCCAAGCTTTGGTGAAAGCCCATACTTTCCTTTTAAGGAAGACTTTGAGGTATCAGACATGAAATGGTAGCCAGACATTCTGAGAGCTGGGTTCTTCCAGACCTGGTTGAACTGTCGAGCTGGATGTGTCTTTGTGTCGTTTCCTCACTTTGTGTCCTCATTTGTAAAAGGAGCAGATGGAGTGAATGACCTTTGAGACCTTCAAGGTGAGCCACTGAATGATGTCATAGAGTAAGGGCTTTGCAGGACTTGACTTGGAATACTTTTCAATGTGATTTCCAGCCACTGTCAACAAGGTCCCAACTTGTGACATGGCACAAATGCAAGACGTGAACCTGGTCATGGATTACGTGGTGTGATAAAAGATAATCACAGATGCTTTCCATAGAAAAGTGTCACATTATTCAGTGACCCCCCAGCCAAAAAGATGCATGAAATAGGTCACATATGTACATAGATAAATTGTGACTTTGCTGTTTACTATATGTGTGACCTTACAGAAGTTTCTGAGTCTTAGGGTTTTTTCCCTTATAAACTGAGGACAGAAAGAATAATAGTATTACAGGGGTTTCTCTAAGGATTAAATAAAAGAAATCATGAAAAACACCCAGGATGGTATCTGATTGTTAGTAACTGCTCAATAATCACCAGCCTTGATTGTTTAATGCAGTATTAACTACAATTAGAGTGAAGACCATGTGTGAGGGTCACATGAGTTCTCTACAGTCTTTCAAATAGTTTCCCCCAGAAGTAGTTAAGAGTTTTTTTTCCCTAAAGAATTCTTTAAGGGATGAATATTTTGCTTTGGAGAAGGATGACTTGCTTCCAAATGTCCTCTAAATCCTGGAACTAAGTAAGGGATTACAATTTGTGTATGTTGCTACTAAAGTCATCATTTTTACCTACTAAATGCTTTACTTCTATTCACTTCTGTAAGGCCCTGTGACTACCCTTAAGTTGTCAGTGGTCCTCTCCTGCTTGCTGAGACTCACAAAGGTTGCCGACTCTGAGCAAATAGCAGTGCCAGAACGGATACTGAGGCCTGGCTTACTCCACAACCCATGCACGTGACTGCAAGACTCTGGCTATTGTGACTATTCATTGTGTTTTCTCTGAGCTCTACATTATTGTGGCCCCAAACCACCCATGTTCCTTCTCTTTGTGGCAGGCTCATGGGTGGCAGGAGCTAGGAGTCAACCTTCTGCACCCTCAATGGGTTTCCTGGGTCCACTCTCCCTCCATTCTGTCTCTGCACACCATCTTCAACTCCGAGTCCTCTTCATGATTCCCAGTGGAAGAACATGACCTCAAGATCAAGCCAAGATCAGCGAGCGCTGTGAGCACTGTCCACAAAGCGTGGGAAATTATCAGCAAGAGGGAAAAAACAGTGTTTCTGTCTCAAGAATTGTTTTTGCAGGGCTCATTTTCTGATGTGCAGAGCACATTTTTGTTAATCAGTTTTTGGTGGCAGCACTGAGTGTGGAGACAGGACTATTTTATCTACCCCAAACAATTCATCAAATGAACTCAGAGGATCCAAGATTGTCTGTAACAAAGAAAAGTCAACAATGCTTTGTCGGGGGTCGGATACACAAACCATTTCTTTGAAAGGTAGACGAGGTCATCTAGATGTCTTGTGGATGTAAGCAAGTACCACTTGCTTTCCCAAACACCTTCCTGAGCCCTCAGTGACCTGGAAGTATCTGGGCTTGTTTGGGAGGGTTGGTGGGAACTCAGTGTATGTCAAGAGCAGGCAGATCCTGGGACTTCGTGGAGTAAGAGTGGCTTGACCTCTGGGAAAACACAGAAGGCAGATCCCCTCTTGGACAGACCCCTGGAGAATGTTAGATTTCCCTTTGTTTGGCATAGGAAGTTAATAGTGACACCAGGCAGTGTTCCCTGAGCACTTTCAGAGTGCAGTGTACAAGGCTAAAGGCCTCCTCGTCCACCTCATTACATCTTCACTGTAGTCCCGGAGACAGGGGCACTTCCTATTCCCAACTCTGAGACTCAGAGAAGCTAAATCTCTGGCCAGTGTCATCAGTTAGAAAGCAGGGAGGTGGGATTTGGACTAGAATAATCTGATTTAATCCCATCTTTAGAGGCAGAGGGGAGCTGTGATTTGCTGGCAGTCTCAAAACTGGTGAGGAAACAGTATTAGAATTAAAATCTGGGCCTCTGACATCCCTGTTTTTCTGACTGTATCACACCTTGATTTAAGATGTCAAAGATGTGATAACTCCACAAGAACAAAACTGAAACTGAAAGTAACATTCAGTTTAGTCAAGTTAGCCTCTCAAGCCAGCAGACCAGTTTAGTGGACTTTCTAAAACTATGTGAAAAACCAGTTGAGGTCAGACTTTTGTTGCTGCTCTCTGAAAATTATTTTTTTCTGAGTATAAAAGTCACACCAGGTCCATTGCAGGAAATTTAGAAAATAAAATGAAATTAATAGTGATCCATTAGCTTACCAGCTACAGATGTAGTGTCTTAGCATGTTTTGGCTTTAAGACCTTAGCGTTTTAGCATGATTTCAAAAGCACAGCTGATCTCATGATACATTTACCTGTGTATTTATGTATTCTTTTATGTCCAATTTGAAATCTTGTTTAACACTGACATGATTGGCATTTGGAAAGGTTTTGAGGCCTATGTAATTAAGTAATGATGGTTACAGTTGGTGCATGGATGAGGATTACCTCAGGGCTCTATCATGGTTGTACTTTATTTGAAGACATTTTGATACAAATTTTATGGCCAGGAACAAGGCTTTTGGGACAAGCTGAGGGTTTACTTTCACATGTTGATGGTCTGACTGGTGGGCTGGATTTGAGACATAAACTGTCAGCAGTTTATGTGACGGCTACGCAGTACCTCTTGCTAGGTATGTGGATGTCCTCATCTCAGGGGACAGAGGGAATGGCTATAGGGATGGCTGCTCCCTTCATGAACTGAGAGCAGGACCCTGTCATCCTGGGGAATGACCATCATGCTTTGCAGTTTGTCGTCCCCACCATTACCCATTCCTTCTTTGTCTGAATGCTTTTTTGTCATCTTGGACATCGTCTTCTGCTTAATCAAGAGTGGAATGGGTCACTGCCCTAAGGCAGGACCTTCTGCTACTATTTATGGGTTTGACTGAATCATTGAAATAGTGGTTTTTGGAATTTTAGTGCTGGAAAGGATCTTCATTTACATCCTAAAGGCCTTAGGTTACAAAACAGGCAATCTCACACAGAGCAGGTAATGTGGTCAGTCACCAGCTAGTGGCAGAGCCAGGTCTGGGAGGTAGTTCTCTAGTTCTTCTATGTCCTTGTTTATTTGTTTTAAAACAGTATGGGATTACATTTAAATGTTTTTTAATTTTATAAAAAAATAAAATGTCAAAACACAGTAAGAGAAAAGCAATAGTTAATGTACCATGTCGCGGTATCTTCAAAATAGTTATTCAGAGTACAAGACATAGATCAACAAGATTCTTACAAAGAAGAAACAACAGCATATAGAACAAAAAACACTGATGAATACATTTAGAATGTGATAGACATGATGTATTATCAGAGACAAGCACTGTAATTTATATTTTATATCTTGATCTCTGTCTGCTATGACCAGATTCCAAGTAAAACTTGGATCATGTGGGCAAAGAGTCTTTGATTAGTGAATTTATTTTGAATCAAGATCTTAAAGAGTTTTAAAAGTAACATCATGTTAGTTATATAGTGATAGCTAACCCTGAGCAGGTATTGTTCTTACTTTTTATGTGATTGAATCATCTAATTATGTCAGTATCCTGTTGGGTAAGTGTCAGAACCATTTTGTTTCCCTACAGACAAGAAATCAGAGCTTACCTAGAGAAAGTTAATGGAGTTGATGATGGTCAATATTTATCAACAACATTTGTCTTTCTGATTCAGCAACCTGTATTCTGTTTTCTTTCTTTCTTTCTTTCTTTCTTTCTTTCTTTCTTTCTTTCTTTCTTTCTTTCTTTCTCTCTCTCTCTCTCTCTCTCTCTCTCTCTCTTTCTTTCTTTCTTTCTTTCTTTCTTTCTTTCTTTCTTTTTTTGAGACATGGTCTTACTGTGTAGTTCAGACTAGCACTGAACTCCATATGTAGCCCAGGCTGGCCTTGAACTCACAGAGATTCTTCTGCCTCAGCCTCCCAAGTGTTGGGATTACAGGCATGTGCCACCATGTCCAGTTAGAAACTTGTGTTCATATATATTCTACTATGGTGCTTCTAATCTATGTTGCCCTATACATTAGATAGGTTTCAGAAACAAACTGATTTATAAAAATAATAGTGTGTTAAATTTAATAAATTTCAGACACAAGGTATTCTATACTCTTTGATCTTTTTATAACCAGTGTCTTAAAAAGTTTTAAGGAGCCTATTTTCAGTTTCATTTGCATTTTGATATGAAGTAATTCAGTCTTGCTTCACTTCCTCCAAAGCTTTGTACTCGGATTCCCCTGGCTCTATCCTGTTTTCATGGTAAAGAATTATGGTGAAAATGACTGAAATTATTTTGATTGTTTGTCTGCGTAATGAGTCTTGATGCTACTTGTGTTTATTGTTATGCACTGTTTTTGAGATGCATTTGAGATTTTTAATGTTCAGACTCTTCTATCCAAACCACCATTTCCATTCAGTGGGTAGTGGGCTTTGGAGTTGGCTAAAGTCATGGAGAAGAAAAGACCAGGATAACCAATTTTGGAGTCCTACTTAGGAATTCAAGGCATATTCTTTTTGAGTTGCTGGCTCCATCTCACCAGGAGGTATGGTAACCTAATTAGAATACATTTGCTCATCCCTTCAAATGTGTCCGCATTGTTTGTAGGCTGTCTTCCCGAGGTGATTCAATAATCTGGGTCAGGTCATAATAAGATCACTTTTTTTAAAAATTCAAAATCAAGGCCTATTCCCTCCCCAGCAAGTCAGGTTTACAGCCTTCTATTTTCTTATCCATTCACCTGTGGGTGGTTCCCTAGGCTGTTTCCAGAGGTTAGCTGTTGTGAATAGTGCTCCTATAAACATATCACTATAGCATGATGTCTTTAACTCTTTTGGGACTATACACAAAAGAGGTGTAGTTGGGTTACATGGAACTTCTGTGTTTAAATTTTTAAGGAATCTTCATGCTGACTTCTATAGCAGCTGTACTAGTTTACCCTGCAACCAACAATGTAGAAGAGTTCCTTTCCCCTACAGCCTTGCCAGCATTTGTTACTTTTTGTATTCTTGATGATAGCAATTCTGACTAAGATGGAATCTTGGGGTAGATTTGATTTGCATTTCTCAAGCTGCTGAAGAAGATGAACTTTTTTCATGTAAGCTTATTGGCCATTTGTGCCTCTTCTTTTGAAAAATGTCTAGTCAGTTCATTTGCCCATTTTCTTGATTGAGTCATTTATTTTTTGGGGGGGGGGGTAATTTTTTGAGTGCTTTTTATTCTAGGCATCATTTCTTTATTAGAAGATATTATGGTTTGTGTCTGGATGTTTCCCCAAAGCCTCATGCAGTCATGAGGGCTTTCAACTGTGGCTGAATCTAGAGGTTGTGAATGGTTCACTGCCTGGTGCTGGGATTGGTGGCGTGAGTCCTGCACCTGCTGTTGGGTGGGTAGTTTGTATAAGAGAAGGAAAGAAGCTTTCTTCCCCCTTTGCCTCTTTTGATCTTGTTGCTCTTGGTATCTGTTGCAGCTGCTATCAATGGTTACCCCTCAGCCATGCTACTCTGCTTTGGAGCCAGCTGAGTATGAACTGAAACCTTCACAAACTGTAAGTTAAATAAAGCTTTTCTTCCTTCATTTGGGTGTCAGGCATTTTGTCTTAGCAACAAAAGAAAAATGACTAAGACAGAAGAGTAGCTGGCAACAGTTTTTCTATTCTATGGATGGTCTCTTCACTCTATTAACTTTCCTTTTGCTGTGCCAAAGATCTTTAATTTGATGCAATCCCATTTGTTGATTCTGATATTATTTCCTGTGCTACTGGGGTTCTGTTCAGGAAGTTCTTGTCTATGGCATATAACTTTGATTGTTCCTCCATGTTTTCTTCCAGAGGTTTCCAAGTTTCTGTTTTTATATGTACGTCTTTGGTCTATTTTTGAGTAATTTAAGTAATGTGAGAACTATGGGTCCAATTTCAATCTTCTGCATGTGGATAACCAGTTTTCCCAATACTATTCATTAAAAAGATTACTTTTTCTTAACCAAAAATCAGGTGTCTGAAGTTGCATAGTGTTATCTCTGTGTCGCTGTTCTATCCGACTGATCTACATTTCTACTTTTGTGCTTGTATTTGCAGTTTATATCACTATATCTTTGTAGTATTACTTGAAATCTGAAATTGTGATGCTTCCTGCTTTGCTCTTTTTTGCTCAAGATTTCCTTGGCTAGTCTAGGTTTCTTCTGGTTCCATATAAACTTTAAGATGGTTTTCTAGTTCTGTAAATAATATTATTGGTCTTTTAATAGGAATTGCATTAAGTATGTAGATTGCTTTTGATAATGTGGCTATTTTGATATTAATTATGCCTATCTAGGAATGGAATGTTTTCCTATTTTTCTAATGCCTTTTTAAAATTTCTTTTCAAAAGAGTTTTGTAGTGTTTATTAGAAAAGTCTTTTGCCATTTTGGTTGGATTTATTCCTAGGTATTTAATTATTTTTAAGCTTTTATGAATGGAATTGTGTTTCTAATTTCTTTCTCAGTGGGTTCATTAGTGATGTATAAGAATACAGTTTATTTCTGTGTGTTCAGGCTGTCACATTGTTGAATTCATATATCATCCATTAAAGTCTTCTAGTGGAATTTTGGGTCTTCCATCTAAAGGGTCATATAATCTGTGGATAATATGACTTCTTTTCCTGTTCATATCCATTTATTTCTTTCTCTTGCCTGATTGCTCTGGTTAAAGTTTCAAATACTGTACTGAACAGGAGTGGTGAGAGTGGACATCCTTGTCTTCTTCCTGATTTTAGAGAAAATGCTTTCTGTTTTTACATATTTAATATGACCTTGGCTATGTGTTTGCCATACATGAATTTGAGGCAAACTGATTCTACACCTATTTTCTTTTTTTTTTTTAATTTTATTTAAAGAGAAAAAAAAACCCCAAAACAAAACAGAAAAAAGGGTAGCAACAATACAGAATTCCAAGGGAAAAAAGAGAAGGACAAAAATACACTAAGAAATTATTACTTGATAAATTACATACTGTCATTTTGGAAATAGTTCTTCAAGTTACAAAATTAAAACATACAAAGTACACATTCAAACAATGAGACTGTTAACAGTTCTGCTCCACAATCTAACAAAAACAGTAACATGGTCATCCATCTTACACACTTAACCATACATGCAATTATATCCTTTAGAGCACTTTCTTTTCCACTTTCTTTGCCACTTTTTTACAGTAGCAATTACACATTTTGGGTTTTATTACTCCTACATTTCTTATTACTTTTTACACTAGAGACACAATGTGATATTTATTAATATGATTCTTATTTATTTCACTAATGAGGATAGTCTCAAGTTGTCACTATTTACCTATGAAAGCCTCAAGATCATCCTTCTTTACAGCTGAGTAATATTCCATTGTATAAAAATACCACATCTTTTTCATCCACTGTGCAGTTGATGGGCATCTTGGTTGTTTCCAAGATTTAGCTATTACAAATTGTGCTGCTATGAACATGGGTGCACATATATCACTGTGATATGACCTTTTCAGTTTTTCTGGGAAAATACCCAGGAGGGGAATAACTGGGTTGAATGGAACTTCCAATCCTAGTATTCTGAGAATTCTCCATGCTGATTTCCATAGTGGTTGCACCAGTCTGCACTCCCACCAAGAGTGGAGCAGTGTTCCTCCCCCCCCGCCCCCGCAGCCTCGCCAACATTTGTTATCAGTTGATTTCTTGATGGCAGTTATTCTTTCTAGTGTGAGATGATACCTCAATGTTGTTTTAATTTGCATTTCTTGAATGACCAGTGATGGTGAACATTTCTTCATGTGTTTATTTGCCCTTTGTACATCTTCGTCTGAGAACTGTGTGTTAATCTTAGATGCCCATTTTTGGAGAGGGTCTTTGAATTTGGGGGCTTGATGTTTTTCAATTCTTTATATGTTCTCGATATAAGTCCTTTGTCTGAGGGGTTGCTGGCTAAAATTCTTTCCCATTCTGCGGGTTTTCTTTTCACTCTGTTGGTGATTTCTTTTGAAGTGTAAAAACTTTTCAATAATATGAGATCCCAGTTGTTGATTCTCTTAAGTGTTTCCCGTGCAGTTTGCATTTTGTTCTTGAATTCTCTGCCTACTCCTATGTCTCCAAGACTTTTACCTACCTTCTCTTCCAGTAGATTTAATGTTTCTGTTTTAATGTTTAGGTCTTTGATCCATTTAGACTTTGGTTTTGTGCATGGTGATAGGCATGGATCTAGTTTCAGTCTTCTGCATGTCTACACCTATTTTCTTTAGGATTTTTTTTTTTTTTATCATGAAGGGATATGAGGAGAGACTTTGTTAAGGCCAAGGGAAGGTCTTATTTGTGCTTTAGAAAAATTACTAAAGCTATGATAGGAAAAAGTTTGTGCACATTCTCCATGTTCATCATTTCCACCTCTGGAATATTCTAGACCTTATGGCAGTGTTTTCCTCCTCAAAGCATTGTGTCTATATATACAATCCATTCAATTTAAGAACTGAAACTAGGTCCATATAAACCTTACCCGTCTTTCAAATAGATTGACGTGCAAAGCTGAAAGGAGTGATCAAAATACACAGTAGATGTTTAAAATTTAAAAATCTATTACAGTAAAAGACACATTGTCATTAAGCCCCCTCAGAATAAACCAACTCAGTTGAACTCATTATTCTTATCATTCTGGGCATTTTTTAAAGGAGTTCTGGGAGCCTTGTTTAGTGAGTGTCTTTTTAAGATGTGATAAGAAATACAGAGAATGCTGCTTCTGATAGCCAGCCAATGGAAAGGCAGCCTCCCCAAAACACTACAGTGTGTCCTTATTCACTTTATTCAGTGTATCTGGCACTATCTGACTTCTGGCTCTTTGCCAAAGCTAAAATAGCCATGAAAGTTAGATGTTTGAATTGATTTGGGGCATTCAGGAAGCCGTAATAGTACAACTGAAGATATTCACAATATAGAAAAGTCCTAGAACCGCTTCAGAAAATGGCATGAATAATGCGTAAGTATATTTCAAGGGAGAAGGTGTATGTGAGGGAATTAATTGTAATGTGTCTTTTACTATAGTAATTAAAAATGATTTTAACATTTATGATATTTTTCAAATGCGCATTGTATTTGAACTCTTCTTGATGTCCCTTTCTTCCAATTTTTATTCAGTTCATGGAGCCATTTTTCCCAACTGCTCCATGGCATGTAACTCTCATTTGCACTGAATGAGGGCAATCTTAGAGAGCTAAATACTTTTTTTTTTTAATCTTTGCTTCCCCATTAATTGCTTTGCTTATTGAAGGAGTCTATTCAACCTGGTAAAGCAGTTAATAATAAAATTTAAATTAAACTGAAGCTGTTCCCCCTCCCAGGGTGTGGTGGATTGACTAACAGTCAATTTGTGACACACAGCTAAACTGAATCAGCGTGGTTCTGAGTGGGGGAGGCCCACCTGTGGGTTGTTGCCAACAGCATAAAAGAAGAACTGGCGGGGAAAAGGGTGAGCCATTGATTCTCCTGGAGAAGCTTGTTGTGCTGGTTTTCCTGATATGAACTCAGCTGTTCTCATCTTTGGAAGGGCTCAGGTCCTTGGTGTCACTGAGGATGGCTGTGGTTCTTTTGTGGGGGATGGGGATTACTTTGAGCATTGCTTCCTGGATCCAGTGCAGATCCCTCAGTCTGCTGGTGTAGATCCTTCATTCCTCTGATGCAGACTTTCTAGCATCCACCACTGACCTTTGGGTCTTTCCAATGCACATGCTTGATACAAACTTGCATGAGACATTGTCATGGGCTCTAGACCTCCAACTGGACCCTTGGAGGACATTGCCTTGAGATCCAGGCCCTCAGCGGGATTCTTTGGGTCTCTAGTGATGGCCAGACCTCCTGTACTTTTCTGCATTTGGCTTTTTTGGTGAATATTATAAAACACTCTTATAAGTCATGTTTGCTGTATTAAATCTATTCCCTTGTAAACTCCTGACTACAACATAGGGTAACAGTTTTTTAAAAACTTCAGATTTATGCAAAAATGAAGAGAATATTTAAGCTCCACCAGCCAACATAAAATCAACTGAAGGCAACTTTTATTTCTTTTGTATTCCCACTCATTCCATTTTAACCCAGATACCTTCTCTGGGCAATTTCATTGTTATAGACAAAAATACAGCAACACAAAAGATTGCATATTGCAGGGAGGAAGTGCCGGCATTTGTAACAGGGAAGAATGATTTTCATAGGTGCCTTTTAAAACAATTATGTCAGTTCTTGCATTGAATATCTGGAGTGTGTATATAAAAGAATACGAAACACTTAATGATTTGGAGAAGGCCAATGTTGCTGTAAAGATGAGAAAAATTTCCTGGGGGATTTGAGGTAGCACATTAAATGGAGATTAACCTGTCCTTTTGAGAAGAGGTGCCCAGCAAAGGAGACTATACCAAATGAAATGATTTTTATATCCTCAAAAGTATTTGATACCAGAAAATATGTGGAGAAATCAGCTTTCTGAAGCATCCAGGTACCCAAAGAGCTGAGGAGCATGCTGGAGAGCAGTATTGCAAAAGGCAACATTTTCTTCTGAGGTGCAGTGTAGTTAAAGGATGATAGTATAGAGCAGAGTTTTATGAAGCAATAATCCAGCTCCCAGATGGATAAACTATAAACCTGATGGCCAAGTCATTTATCCCAGTGAGGTCCCTGATTGTTACAGAAGAAAGCAGGGGATTTCGTTGTTAAAATGATTTTGCCACGGGAGCTTAAGTGGGTGTAAGATACTCAGCATGGGTTCTTACCTCAAGTAGGGAGGCTAGAGTTTTGAAACTAGGAAAAAGGATGCCAGTGGGGTGCTGTTTGGACACATCTGTGTATATGTGTGCGTGTGCATGTGTGACCATGCCAAGGAAACTAGATATTAGAAATCACCCAGCAGGAGTGGGCAAACTCAGTTAAGTTGCAGGTTTTATTTCTGAAGTGAGGTTCTTACTGTTCTTTCCAGGCTTGTTTCGAACTCTTGGGATCAAGTGATCCTCTTGCTTCAACCTCCTGAGTAGCAAGGATTACAGGCATGAATCACTCATTACACATGGCTAGAGTTTACAGTCAAAGAAAAAAAATCAGACCATAATTGTATATGCTTCCTAGTTTAAAAGGCAGCAAACCATTTTCTAAAGGAAATGGGGAAAGAAAAGACAGGATAGTTTTGGGGCTTCAAATACATGACAGCATTTTAAAAAATCGTATCTCGTTTAATCCTCACTTGCCACTCACTATACATGGTAAGAATTATTCTCTATATTCTATAGTTGAAGAAACTGAAGCTTGGAAAGGTTAAGTCATTTTGTCCAGGTGCACAGGGCTCATGTGCTGAAGCTAAAAATGCCCTGTGGTAGTGGTAGAGTTACAGTTAGAGTCTCTGTTGAAATCTGACCTGATACTAAATGGAGTCTGTCCAGGGACCGCTTAGTGGTTCCTGATGACAAAATGTTCTCCTCTGGGCAGTAAAGAAAGAATACTTAACACATTGTTTTTCTAATGGGAATTTTGGAGCCTAAAAATCAGTCTCCAATTCCTCATACAGCCTGGATCTGACCCTGACCTGAGCATGTCTTAGTCTCCCGCAAAACACTGCTTTTCTCATCTAAGAGAAAAGCACCCGGCCTATTTCCATGTATATGGTAAGATACCAGTACACACTGTGGAGTAAATGCACACATGAATGGAAACATCATCTCCATGTGTATCTCTGCATACAGAGAGCTGTGTCCTACTGTATGACCATATATAGGGTCAATTGCAGGTACTTTTTCTTTTTCCATATTTCTAGAACACTACGTTCATGCCATTCATGTTGCTAAGAACTCAAATTCCATAGTTTGGTTTGTTATGTGAGAATCGTGCCTCTTTTTTAGAATAAATCCACTTAAAGACATGGACTCTATCTTAAAATTCTTGTGTTCCCCTGAGAACATACCACAGAATTGTGTTAGAAGGTGCCAAGTGAACACTGGTTGAAGTGAAAAGTCTAAGAGGCAGAAAACAGTGGCTAAGCACAAGAGCTTTAGAGAGAAAGACAAGTGTATTAGAAACCTCGTTCTGTCCACTTGCTAGTCTTGAAAAAAGTTATTTCTGTGAATCTCATCTTCCTCCTCTCTACACTGTGGACAACAATGAAAGCTGCTTTGGATGTCAGTGTTAACGGTTAAGTGATAGAGTGCCACAAGTACTAAACACAGTGCTCAACATG
The DNA here is from genome assembly GCA_004027295.1 of Dolichotis patagonum. Classification (NCBI taxonomy): domain Eukaryota; kingdom Metazoa; phylum Chordata; class Mammalia; order Rodentia; family Caviidae; genus Dolichotis; species Dolichotis patagonum. The sequence continues at coordinate 59,733 of PVJX010003865.1, forward strand.
TGGTCAACCCTCCACTAAGTGGTATGAAAAGAAAAGGGAATGTAGACAACCAGGAAGCTGACCTCAAGTTTCTGACAACAGCAAGGGATAGGGATATGGAAGAGAGGATGCAAGGAATCACTTAACTGGATCCAGTAGTAATAGCTTCTGTAAGCAGAGATCTATTGCAAAAGACGTAGGCAATATCATTTAAACTCTTCCCATAACTTTGATATTCTGTCATTCCCCTCTGTGTTCGAGCCCTCATTTGAGGACAATAGGTCAAACCCATACCTGGGGTACCTCTGCTGTTCTAAAGTCTCTAAAAAACTACAATTCTTCCCTACAGTAATTAAATCCTATTTAAGGATATCTTCCAAAGCCAGTGCTCCTAAAAATGAAGAAAAACACTGTAAGGTGGAAGAAAAAGGGAGGGAGATCAGAAATATATGCATCTGATATCATAAGTGTTTACTGAGGTGTGTATTATACTGCATTTCATGAAAAAGTGGGATATTCTAATAGAAAGCAGATAATAGATAAATATTATATTTACTGTGAGATAAGTAAGTATTATAAAGAAGAAAATAAAGATAGGGTAAGGACAGATCAAGTAATAAACGTACTGTTTTAGATAATGTGATCAGGGGAGGCCTCTTGGATAAGGCAACATTTGAGCAGAGATACGTAGTTCTGTAGCTGGCAGTGCACGATGGAACCTTTAAAGCTAGAATTTTTTTCTTGAGAGACAAGTGTCTTCTCTGAACTTCTTCAGGCCTATGGTGTAATTACTACCCTTTCCTCTTCTCAGCCCAGATGAGTGCACAGAATGTGCAGATCTTGGCTCCAGGAAGAAGCTGGGGTCCAATTTTGTTAACACAAGAAAGAGAGAGTGTGGAAAGCTGCCTGGAAGTGGCTGTCATATCTCATTGTGTCCCCTTTCCCCTCTGTTCCCTTGGACACAATGGCATGCGAGTTGCGGCAAGAGAGGCCTCCTTTTCTCTTTGGAGATAGCTTTGAGTAAAGCGTTTTCCTTTTCATCAAACATGGCCACTAGATTTATTGAGAATAGTGAGGGAATGGATCTGAGCAGTCAGTTACAGTCCTGAGGCCGTGACTCACACTAGAATCTGGAAGAAGACATTCTGAACAGAGGACACAGCAAATCCACTGCAGTGACCCACATGGCTATTGTGACTGAGAAACTATAAGGAAGCAAATCTCAGACTGGCACAATAGAGGGAGGGAGTGACAGGATATGGGATGGAGTGGTCCCTGGGAGCCAGATTATACAGGACACTATCAGTAGTATTGACTTTAGACCAAGGCGAGAGTCTAAGTCCGAATCACAGAGGGCATAAGTTTTAAAAACAAACTCCTTAGTAAGGGACTTGTAATTCAGTGCTCTGTGTTAACACTGAAAGCTGTACCTCTAAACTCTGCTCTTGTGACTAACTCTGTTCAGACCCTGAGGAACACTTCTCTGTTTTCTGGCCCTGGTTCTCAAAGCAAATGCTGTAAAGGTTTTATTGAGGGTTGTGATGCTGCTAACCCTGGAAACAGGAGACTGCCTCAGAGTACTGGAAGGATTTGAGTGGATGAAGGGAAGGGGAAAGACAAAGTAGTTTCATAAATGTTTCCTTTCATATCTCATATATCAAAAAAATTTGGCATGATGAGATATTACTTTATAATGGTGTTGTTACAGTTTAGATTTTAGATGTCCCCCAAGTGTCTCATGTGTTCAGAGGTGGGACTTTTGGAAGGTGACTGGAATATGGGCTCTAACTTTATCAATAAATTAGTCCATTGCAGAGATCATAGTTGGATACCATTATTGGGAGCTGTTGGAAATGTAGAACTTGGGGCCTAATTAAAAGGAATGGGAGTGGAATAGGGTAATGACCTTGAGAATTACATCTTCTCACTGGCCCCTTCCTTTGGGCTCATTCCTTTCCTCTTTGCTTCTGGATGTCATGATACGAGCAGCTTTCCCTGTCTCACTCTTCTGCTTGCCACCATGAAGCAATGGAGCACACTGGTCATGGAATAAACCCTCCGAAACTGTAAGCCGGAATAAATGTTTCCTCAGGTGTCTCATCACAGTGATGGGAAAATGACTAGTACTAGTGTCAACTATTCATTTTCTTGCTTTTCTTCATGTACCAAAATATGATTCTGAAAGTTCTCATGAACTAATTCACATATGGTGACTGAGGAAAATTTTGCAATAGTAAAATTCATATTACTCTTAAATTTGTATATATGTTTTAAATTCTATTTATCTAATGATAAAAAGTGTGAAATGTGGTACTAAATCCTTTTCATTTGCAACTGGATTATCTTTCAAACCAGGATTATGGATAGTTTCATTTTTATAAAATTATTTAATAAGTTTTAATTAAAAATAAATTTAAGCTTTATTTAAATAATTGATCTAAAATATTGGCATTCACTAATATAATTCATCTGTCTTTTAATAGCTAACTTATACTTTGAATGAAAAGTTTTTCTTTGTAGCAATAAAATGAGTTTAAGTGTTTTGATTTATAGTTACATTAATTGAAACCTTTGATGATAATTGATTCAAATATTATGTATCTTGATAAAATTACCTTGTGATGTTTTAGATCATTACTGTCACTATAATATAAATCATGTAAATATCTTGTTTATAATAACATAATTACTAACTTTGTTAAAATTGAGGGCAGAAAAAATTTTAGACTGAATGGATAATAATTTGTGAGTGTCTACATGTTTATGTTACCACTCATTCAAATATAGCTGGCCCATCAACAGAATATCCAAGCATGCATAATAATGATTATTAGATTAAGCAGTCATTGATATTTTGCTAATGCTCACACATTTAAAGTCATACTTTTATATTTTTTGTCATTTGATTCCCCCAAAACCCCAAAAAAGCCATGAATTGGCACTTTTTTTTTTTTTTTTTTGGTACTGGGGATCGAACTCGCAGCCTCACGCTTGCCAGGCAGGCGCTTATGCCACTGAGCTAAATCCCCGGCCCTGGCACATATTTTTATACTTTGCCACTAGATTTTTGTCAAGTAAATACAGTAAATATTTTTAAACCAGTTTTTAAAAATCTTGATTTAAAATTTAAATGACAATCACAACAGATTCAAACAACAAAAAAATTTAGAATAGAGTGTATGGACCTTAATTTGAACTCTTGCCCCATACCCTGCAAACGTTACCAGCACCTGCCCTATAGGCTAGGGTCAAAACTGGGTTTTATTCTGTGTATGCTGAGCAGTTATTGCAGGGTTTGGGCAGGGAATAGATGACTTGATATATATATATATATATATATATATATATATATATTTTTTTTTTTTTTTTTTTTGTACTGGGAATTGAACTCACAACCTCATGCTTGCCAGGCAGGCACTTATACCATTGAGCTAAATCCCTGGTCATCGATGTATATTCTTAAAATTATTTCTCAGGCTGCTGTTGAAGAATCAATGAGACTAGGGTGAGAGACTGGTTAATGAATTATGGCAGGGCCCAGGCAGGTTGAAGGACTAGGGTGGTTGGAGTTGAATTGGTGAGAAGAGTAAGGATCTATTTTTTATATATAATAGTTGCTCAATACATAAGTGTGACTAGTTTACTATCTCCTTACTTGTTTACCTCTACAGCCATGTAGATGCTGACATTATACTGTCCCTTCTCACACAAAGGAAATTGGCAAAGAAGTTGAGTATCTTGGTTGTGGAGCTGACAGATTGCAAAAGACAGCCCAGTACTTGTCAAAGGAGTATCTCCCTGCGAGAGGAGTGTTCACAAGCCTTTGGAGGACAGCTAACGGGGACAAGAGCTGGGGTTTGCTAAGTTGGTTTGAGTACCTGAGATTTAATCTTTGCTATCTGTAGGTATGTTTTTATGAGGAGTAGGCAAAAGATGCCACTACCTGGAGGCTGGGGTCAGGATTCTGAGTCACCGGAGGACTGAATCAGTGATGAGGCTCAGTCATCAGGAACTCAGGAGCCTTTTGCTGGAATTCGGCTCAGACAGCTGCTTCCTGTGTTGCTGGTTTCCATGAGTTGCAGTTATTTCACCTCAGTAGCACCAGTGTGTATGAGGTATCATTTTCTACGCATTCTAGGCCATTTACACCTCTATGGCTTTTATCCTTACTTCCCATGTCAGGAAATTGAGGCACACCCCAGATAAGTGACTTGCTTAAGGTTATACAGCCAGGAGCCAGGGTGCAAATTCAAGCATCATAGCTTACTTACCTTCACACTCAACCATTTTGTTTTATAGATACCCAAACTGAAGCTCAGAGAGGTTAAACATCTCGCCCAAGACCACACAGTTGGTTCAGGGTGGAACCCAGAACACTGGGATCCCGTCTCAAATTTCTCCCACTCTACAAGGCTACAAGATTTTTGCTTGCCTGTCGGAGGCTTGGCTTGTTCCAGCAGTGGACTACAGATTTGGCACAGAGTTTGGTTTTGTCTTGCTGTTTAGACATGATGGGTTCTTTTATGTTTTCAATCTGTTTTATGGACCTTGTTGGGGGAATTTGTTTGCAGTTCTCTGCTTGGTTTCCCTATGTAATCAACAGCAGACTCTTGCAAACAAATGAATTCTAAAAGTTCCCTTTTAAACACTAGAATTGCAAAAGAGTTTGATGGAGTTAGGACTCCCTTTCCTCTTCTTTCTCTTCACTTAAAAACTACAAGAGAAGGGGATTCCCAGCATAATGAAACAGAGTGAATTAAAGTTTAATTTGCTTCTCCTCAAAATGAACTGCCAAAATGAGACTCACAACTTAGCCCTGCCCCTACAGGCCAGGGGTCCATTTCAGCTGCTCCAGAGAATGGAAGAAGATTCAAAGGTAACTTAGAGCAGGGCTTGAGGGAAATAGAAGAGAAACTTCCAAAAGACACAGTCCTTAACTTGCAGCGGATATGCAAATTTCCACGCCTTTGTTTCCTAACATGCAAAGGCCTTCTTGCAAGAGCCAATGAGTTTTTTCTTAAAAACACTACCTAAATAATTTGTTTAGAAGGAAAACAACACTTACTTACCTATTATCACCCACTTCACCCAAAACTACTATAGTATTTTATTGAGCTCTCTTGTCAATTTTTGTTTTAACCATGGTGAAATTGAAGAAGCTAATATTTGGTATGGATTCTTTATGTCTATAAAGTATTTTCATTTGTTTTTAGATTTCTAGAACACCAGGGAGGATTAAAAACAAAGTATCTGTGTTTCAGACAGAATAATCGGCCCCAGCTAGGGCTTCTGGGGAATAAAGGAAAGCACCTTGCTCTCTGTGATGGTACTGTGTCTTATCTAAGTAAGTAAATGGCAGGGGTTGTCTGATCAGAGTTTTAATGTTAAATACAAATATCCAAACTTCAAATTTGGTATTTTAAAGCCTGGTGCATGTGATTGCATCCTGGGGACATAAGATGGGGCTAAAAACTTTCTGAAGTCTCTCTTTGGTGTGTCTAAACTCACTGGCTAGGATCACAGCAGGGACTGCAGACGTCACACCTGGCATCTGCAATGAGCATTATAAAATTGGCAAGGCTGGAAAGGCATTAGTAAACATTATTAAGAATTCCTTGCAGGCAATTAGACTCCAACAATATCTTTGGAGAGTGTTTTCTCCCCCTTTTTTTCTTTCATTCTTTTTTTTTTTTTTGCATCTTTATTTCTATCTTGCTAATGAGAGAGTAATGAGCCACATACTTGTTACCTAGAAGGAATATCTCTGCAAGGCTCTACTGAACTTAAAAACAGTATTTACAAACTGATTATTGTTTGCATTCATTATAAATTTTAAATTAGAAGGAGTTGTATTAAAAGGAGCCAGGAACCTAGCTGTGTCTCACTCAGAAGTTTCATGGTTCCTTAAATGGAACCATGGAATCCAGAATTCCTGAGATTTCTGCCACCAATAACTGGCTAGGAGATAGGCTTGGACTCCTTGAAAGAATGTGTTTCAGAGCTTTGCATTTGTTTCTTCCCCTTGTTTATTTTATAAAATACGATTGCCTGATCCACATTCAAGGCGATGATGTATGGAATATAGCATGAAAATTTTTTTCTTGTGGAAAACATAGCAGACTTTTGTGTACTTTTCGCTAACTCACACACCTTCATCCCTTCCTCTTTCTACTTCTGCATTCCTTTTTTGAGTTCCTTTCTCCTAAAGAAGGAGAACATATGTTTACTAATGCCAGGTTGATGACCTTGGTTGAGACTTTCCCCTTTCCTGCTTCTAGGGATCTTCATGAACAGAGACACAAATAACTAATTCAGTGACATGGCTCCTTCCCAGAAGCTCCATCCTGAGCTCCAGGGCCATTTAGGGTCAGGAGGAGATGCATTTCTTCTCTACTCTCCCTTTTCTACCTTTTAATTTACCATATTATTTCCATTTAGTCATGATGGAAGTGTAAGTTTTCTGACCATTACCACTTTTGCCTAATCCTTGGCTTACTTTACACACACACATACACATGTATACACGCATGCACACACGCACACTTCATTTTGTGTTTTATTTTGGTTTAGTGTCTGGGTGTTCTTCTCATCTACTTGTGGAAGCCAGTCTTTATTGGGTAAGTAATTTCTATACTCTCACATCTAAGCCAGCCACAGAGACAGGAGGATCATAGGAATGTGGTCACCTGTCCCAACTTCCCCTGGGGGCTCCTGGCTTACAGGAATTATAATTCTTACCAGTACATATGTGCTTAATTTGGATGATAAATAATGTCAGTTTTCTAATCCAGTGGTCCGAGTCTAGTGCGCAGCCTCAGAACCAGGAACTTCAGGACCACTTAGGGATTTAACCTCAGGCCTCATGCCAACCCTACTGAACCAGAAAGTTTAGTGATAGGACCAACCACTGGTGCTTTAACAAGTCCTTCTGGTGTTTTGGATGTATGCTAAAGTCTGAAAACCACAAGCCTAGCCCAGAACTTGGCTAGATATTTTACTCATTATTTCATTAGATACTTGTGACAGTGAAGGAAACTGAGGCTTAGTGAAGTTAAAAATGCTGATGAAGCAGAGGTTTTCATGTGGATGGACTGGAAAGCACCTACTCAAGCGTTAGTTGAACTGAGGCAACTCTGAAATGCAAATGCTGGGCATCACCACTATAATGCCAGTGGATTTTGTTAAACTGCTTTTTAAAGAGACTCCACTGGGGGACAGAAGTAGTGAAAGGTGCATAAAAGTCTTGAAAGGGGGCTATCTGGGGTGTAATTATTTAATTTATCCAGAAAGCAGATACACCCTGTTGACTGAATAATAAAACAAACAGAAGCAAAACAAAAACCACGACAGTGTAACTTCTGTATGCAGAGTGACTTGGCTCATTCCTATTTTTAAGATGTGCAGGGTTCTATAATGTCTGACATTCACTGCATGGGAATGTGCATGGGATTTTACCAGTTCTTTTGTGGGACATTAAATCAAGTCACCAGGTGGCATAACAGTAGGCATAGGCTGTTCTTATGTAGTTTCCCACAGGGAATATGCTTGAGTTGGGAGTCCAGAGTCCAAAATTTATAGGAGATGCCTGGTAAATCTGTAAGAGTTGGAAAGCCTTCATTCATTTCAGAGAATAAAGTCAGGAATAATGATTCCTTGTAGTATGGAGTACAAACACACTAGTTAAGAGTGTAATGTTTTGGAAACATGTACGATTTGATTTAAATTTTGGCTTGGTCTCTGAGCATGTGCTATGTTGGGTATATTCTTGACCTTGGTTGTACCATCCACCAAATGGAGGTTACATTTCTGTGTATATCACAGAGATAATTTGTGAGGATTAAATGCGATAATAAAATATAAGTTGCTGAGAGCAGTGCCACTAATATTATAAATGCTCAAATAGGTGGCTGTTTTCCTAGGACTCAGTAGACATGTTTATTGGTGAGGTAAATGATAGGAAAGGCTGTTTCAAGTTTTAAAGGATAGGTATGAGACCAATTGGAAGAGCAATGGAAATCATTGGAAAGAACATAGGGGCAAAAGAAGAGCCATAGGGTCCTGGGTGAAAGGATGTCTCATAAAGATTTTTGTCAGTAAGGCAGCACAGTCACCCCTGAGTCTAGCACAGCAATGGCCTCAGGTCATTTCTAAATTTGAAAGGAACTAGGACCGAAAGCTTCAGGGCATATTGTGAATGTATGGGGTGAGCCTGGAAGGGAGTCTGGATTTCAGGTGAAATTGAGGAAAGAGGGAAAGTAAAAGTGAGAAACCAGACAGAAGCAGAAATTCATGACCCCATATAAGACTTCACACTTGTCTGGGTTGTTATGGCTTTATGAAGTACTTTTATACCCATTAGCATTTTTTGGCACATAAGAGAGCAAGCAGCTAGGTGATAGAAACCTGGCAGGCTAAAGAGAAAGCCTCAGCTATTGCAGCTAGAAGATCTGTGAGGAAGAAGTGCATGCAAGGACAACAGAGGACCAGCTGTGAAATAGTAGTATCAACAAAGTGAATTGTGATCAGATGTACTGTTTGAGTCTGTTTCCTCATCTGCTCATTGAGAATAATTGTGGTGTCTACTTCACTAGGTTGTCATTAGGGTTGGATAACACAATGCATGCTAAATGTTTCATGGCAAGTACGTGCATAGTGGTGAGTGCCTCAGTGGTGAGGAATGTCGGATACTTGGTGAGGAAAGGTCCCTGGAAACAGATTCTAAGAACAGTGATGAGAGAAAAAGTGAGAGTGGAGCTAAACAAAAACAATTGTGCAGTTTGGTATTTTGGGCTTAATTTTGGAATTAGCAAAGCTGAAAGTTGGACTTGTCTACCATTTTTTCCCTACATCAAATCCATTCTCTAATTACTGGCCCTCATAACAGACCTCTTTTCCCCTGCAGACAGCCTCCATGTTGTCAGTGAGTTCTGCTGTAAAACATCACATTTTTAATATGAGGTCCCAGGCCTCTGCAGAGGATTAAACACATCCCTCTGGCTCAGACAAAGAGAGATCTTTCTGCTTATTTCTGAAGTTGGTACTTTGTTATAAATACTCTTGAGTGGCTGAAGGTTTGGCCAGTTCTAGGAGCTATCCCTGGAAAGTTCCCTTGGAGAATAAGGGCTTATTTAAAATTCTAGGCCTTATCAGATCTCTGGTAAGTTATCACTGTCCCTTAGCTAGGGAACAGTACTCAGTAGCAATGTTCTCAGCTTCTTCTCATTATACCTTTGAGGGGCCTAAGGTTACCCTTTATTATTCTTGCCTGTAGAGTACTTGTTCTTGAGTTCAGATTCAACTGTTATAATTGACTTCTCTTCCATCTACTATCCATCAATCATCTTTATTCCATATCAATGTTTACTTTTATTAGACTTTGTGCCATGTTCTGAGTAACTTTCACTCATGGCTTTTATTGCTAACCTATATGGCTTTTTATGACCATTAATTCTGATATGTCAGCTTCATTGGGTTTAAAAACACCTAACAGATTAGTAAAGCAAGCTCCTGGGTGTGTCTGGGTAGGTCATAAAGACATGATCCTAGGTACTATCCGTAGCTCCTTGCCCATCCCTCTCTGGCACTATTCTCTATTTTCCAGTTGCTGTGTACTAAGCAGCTTTGCTTCACCCTACCTCGTCCAGAGATTTCCACCTTGGGTCCTGATGGTCATAAACTGAATCTTCTGAAACTATGAGCAAAGTTAAACCTCTCCTCCTTTAAACTGTGGGTGTCTGGTACTGTGTTCGGCCACGGGAATGCTGACTGATACAACTTACCAATGTACCTTATACTTTGATATTTTCCAGCCCCTGGATTTAGTAGATTTCTGGGTGTCATTAACTTGGTCTCCTATCTTATGGTTATCCAGGCTTATGATCTAACACAGGTATCCTTAATTTGCAGGAGTGGGGCTTCTTGAGTCTTGAATAAATTGTTGAACTTTGGAAGAATAATCATTTTAAGTGATGAAGGCAGATAGTGGTCCATCTTGAGAATGATTTTTGACAACTAGGGCTTGATTGTCCTAGCGTTGCTATTAATTAGGTCTTGCTTTACTTAATAAGGAAAGAAAACATGCAGTTAATCTTACTGCATATTTCTAGACTCTTTGCCACAATCATGACACTTTAGAATCTCCTTCAAAAGGATGAGCTTCCTTTTAAAAGGAAAGCAAGATGATCAACCAAAAGAATGAATGCCCAATGACCTGTGGATCACTTTTTTTCACCTTCTGTGGAATAGGTGGTAAGGACCTTTTCCAGCTGTGACTCTCATAGTGCCAGACCCTGTCATGAGGGGCTAAAGAAGAAACTTGATTCCTTGATATCCAAATCACTTTTATTTGGGAGGTTGTAAGTTTTGATCTTTGTGTGTAGGAATCTATTAATACATAGCAAGACATAAGATTGTTAGCAACAACACAAAAATTATATGATCACCACAAGAGCATCCCTGGCTTTATGAATCTCTTCTTTGTAATACACGTCATGACCACCATGACTCTTGGCAGCAATCTGACCTTCTTGAAGACTCAGGTCTCTTATAGCACCAAGTCATCCAGTTCTCTTTCGGTCACCATCTCTTGACAGCATTTGGCTGCAAACCCAAGTGTGGCCTTCCCACCTGTTTGCTGGTTTTCCTGCTCCATTTGCGGTTCTCATAAAGACTTTAAGCAATTAGGCTGTTTGGTTGTAGCACATGTTAGTGTAAAATTATGGAATTTAGGATTTTAATGAGTTCAGGTGCCTTACAAAAGAACTCCCCACAATCCTGTCCCACCCCTTGTCCATAAAATTATATGACTTTAGAATTGGGGCTTTATGCTGCCTGGACTAAGCCATTTTATTTAAAGAAAAAAATTGACCAAGGGGGGGGACCCAACACAATTATATGCAGATTTGTTCATAAATCAGGCACTGCAGCAGCTGCGCTGCACATGTTGGCCATCCGGAGTTTGTTGCTGGAACTTGAAAGATAAACATGAACCTGCTTCCACAGAGGAAAATCTGTTCACAGCAAGGAGCTGACCCTGTCCTTTAAACAGCGCTCATGGTGTGGAAGCCTGCTGTGCCCTGCTCTGTGTTGCTGCTTGCTGGTGAGGGTCATATAAAGAAGAGACCAAAGAGTGAGGAACGATTTACCCAGGGCAGGAAGGAGGCAGGAACAGACCCTGAACAGTGGGCAGAACTTGACTCCTCCACTCAACATTCCAAGACCCAATTAGTGAGGTCAGTGGAGCAGACAGATTTTTCACATGTATTTTCCGAGGTGAAAGATCCTTTACCCTAGAGCTAAGTAATGTAGAAAGAACTATGCAATTTATGATGAAAAAGTAGTCCTGAGACTTATGTCCTTTTAAATATATGTGTGTCCTCAGATCTTCTGCCGGGTCCTGTGTTTGCCCTAGGTATATGGAGAAGGGAAGGACAGGGAGGATCCATCTGTCTCAGGAGTCACTGCTTTAGCTCTGGCCTAGTGCCAACAGTAACTCACTGAAGCGCCAGCTGTTTCCTTGGTCCAGGTATTCCTTGTAGAACAGAGTATATTTCTTAGCTGACTTTTTGTAGGAATGGATATCCTGGGTCAACCCGCTCCTTCTGTTTCAAGTAGGGGGGACACTCTAAGTAATTATGAGGACTACTGTGTGGCAGTATGGGAGAGGCTGATATAATAACGGGATCAGTTGGCTAGCCAGGACTCATGGTGATAGAAACTTTTCCAAAAGACATGGTTTACTTCCTTCCTTCTTTTGAAAGAGTATGATTATCTTCTTTTCCATCTAGAAATCTTACCTGGTTTGGTGCTCTACTGAGAAGAATTCCTTGTATGTAGCCATGGGGTGCAGACCTATAATCCTGGGCTGAGCCTAGACAATTGCAAATTTGAGCCCAGCCTGGGTAACTGTTGTAGTTAGGCTTTGCGAGGGAAACACTTTTATACAGGACACATAATTTATAATGTTACTTTATAATAGTTATCCAAAGAGTCAAATGCAAAAGAGTGCAGGAGATCTGTCCACACATTAGAGACCCAAAGAATCCATCTGAGGGTCTGGATCCCACAGCAGTGTCCCACACGAATCCAGATGAAGACCTGAGACCATGGCAATGTTCTCCACAAGTCCAGCTCCACAAGGCCTAGAGCCCGTGACAATGTCTCATGAAAGTGTGTATCAAGGATCTGCCATGGAAAGGCCCAGAGGTCAGTGGTGGAAGCTAGAAAGACTGCACCAGCGGGATGAAGGATCCATGCCGGCAGGCTGAAGGATCTGTGCTGGAGCCAGGAAGTGACCCTTAAGGCAAGGTCCAGAGCTCCCCACAAAAAATCATAGCCATCATCAGCAACAGCGAGACCCTGAGTTCCTCTTAGGATGAGAGAAACTGAACTCATACCAGGAAAACCAGCACAACAAGCTTCTCCAGGAGAATCAATGGCCCATCATCTTCCTTTCCAGTTTTTCTTTTATGTTGTTGGCAACAACCCCCAGGTGGGCCTTCCACACCCAGCACCACACTGACTCAGTTCAGCTGGGTGTTATAAGTTGACCCTTAGTTAATCTAACACAGTAATTGAGCAACTTAGCAAGACCTTGTCTCAAACAAATTAATAAAAGGGCTGGAAACGTAGCTCAGTATGAAGGCCCTGGGTTCATTCCCCAATACCACCAAAGGGAGGAAAATGTTAATTGTATGGAGAGGGAGGGCAGCCCTTTAGTGAATCTCAGGTTAAATACATTAGCTATTTCTGTTTTTCAAGAATGTTATCCCTGTGTAGTCCTCAGAACACAGTGAGAAGGTCTTAAGCACTAGATGATTTCCTTAGCTTGGTAAAATGTTAATGAGTCTAGAAGAATGACTTTTGGAACTATTTCTGGTGACTTCTGTTCATTCTGTCACTCACAAGAGACTAAAAGAAAACTCGTCCTTAAGACACACGTACACACATGCACACATGCACACACATGCACTCACACAAGTGATATATCATGATTAATAAATGAATGGAGCTATTTGTTATTTATTATTTAAGCTTTCAATACTGGCTGGCCTGAGTGATACATGAAATATGGGCAAGTAATTTATTTATTAGAAAAAATAATGATTTTTTTTCCCTATAGCATAACCCCCTCTGACCCAAAACAGCAAGAGCTTTATCAAATACAAATACGATGGCTTGTAATTTTAGAGTCTTCTAGAGTATTGTAACTGACAACCTTTTTAACATAAGTACATTGAACGAATAATTTATAGGCATATTCTGGGAATATTTTAGGGTGTTTTATTACTACTTCTGAAAGCTATGGCATGTGATCGATTTTGGGATATTAATATAACCTAAAAGGGAGGGCATGTGCTCAACTTCTAATACGCATCAGCTTTGACGGCAAACAATATATTTTAGTGAAGGGAGCCTTGAACCTGAACAGCAGAGGTTAACAATTACACATCATAGCCAAAAGTTTAAGATAATGAATTTCACTCATTGGAGAACTCCCGCTTTGGGGACTGAAACAAGTTTTCTGTACTTGGGGTTTTGTCTGAATTTCTCAGCTACCATTTATCAGCGTGGGCCTCTCTTTTCCCTGAGCCCATTTGTCTGCTGCGACATCCTCGGGATTCAGGAAGTTTGCTTTCTGCTGAAAGGATAACCATTACCCCTTTCCCCAAAGCACATTTTAAAGTAGGTTCTGGGGGTCGTTTAAATGAGCTTATTAAGTTCTTGCTTCTATTTGCTCTTTCAGGTAGTTTCTAGATGATTAATGCTTAAGGTATCCTCTTATTCCTAGTTGATGCTTTAACCCTGCCCATCTCTTTGTTTAGACCAAAGCTATTTTTTTTCTAAACAAAGACACCGTTGTTCAGATTCTTGACTCCAGCATTTAAAATCCTCCCTAAGTTGTCCTCACTATCTGAGGCTTCCTGCAAGAACGCAGTGCTTAAGCCAAGCGGGCCTCTTACTTTATCTGAAACTCACCCGCCTCACTTCTGCCTTCCAGGCTGCAGTTTCCCCGCCCTGCCTCTGCCCCTCCCTGCCTTGCCCCTCCCCATGCTGTTTTGTGTGTGATTTCCTGACCCTCAACACATAACTATCTTTTCCTTCTCTGAAACTCTGTACCCCTCAGCAGCTCTCCCTCATGATTTAGCACTTTTACATGAGCGGCCTTGAATGAGTCCTGGTTTCTCTTCCATATGTGTCATTTATTTTGGATGGACTGTAATTTGAGGAAAAGAATCATTCGGTAACATTTTCCTCATAGTCCTATTTCACTTAGGAAGCAGCTGGACAGATATTAGCAAGTCAGTGTATACTAATTCAGCAGTTATCACATTTAAAGTATAATGAAATGTAAGCAAAATTGACAACACTTGGAGTATAGTTTAGCCTGTCTTCCTCTAATGACTAAGTAGGGTGATTAGAAATTTTATATAATTTTTGTTGGGATAAATTATTGGGGATTATTTCTCTTTACCTTTATTATTTCTAATTTACATTTTATAATTATAAATACTTCTCTTAGAAAGATCTCAAAATTTGAGAAAAAAAACTAAACAAAGAAATAAATATCCCATAATCCCTTCACCTAGGACAAGTGCTCACATCTTGGTATACACATTTCTGTACTATTTTCTGACTTAGATGTTGCTCTGTGTATGTACACATATACATTTTTACATATTTCACTATTACCATTCATTAATTCCATGGACTAACTTACCAGAAAAAAATGGCAGGGACAAAAGGACGGATGCAACATAGAGAGATGAGTGCATATGTCTACATGAGTGTATCTGTGTAACTACTGTGAAAAAGTATCACATATTATGTATTCTTTACTAAACTTTTTCTACATGTTAATAATGTGGCATAGTAAGTCCTTATATTTGAATTTACTTAATAAATTATTATTGGGTACTTAGGGTTTTAACCTTTCCATTTTTACAAATTGTACTGAAAATGAGCTTTCTCATAGGTAAATATTTTACACAGTTTTCATGATTTCCTCAGGATAGGTTCCTAAAAGTGGAATTTCTAGGGTGAAAGACTATGCATATTTTAAGACATCTGACACATCCTGACAAATTGCTTTTCAGAAAGACAGCATTGGTTTATAGTACTATGGGCGGCCATTGAGTTGGCTATTGCTCCATCATTTTAAAGTTATTCCTCTTGAACTTGAAAAAACAATTGTGGGAGAGAGAGCAAAATATGGTTTATAATGGGGTGAGATGGGGGAGATGGAGAAAGAAAGGGAAAGAGAGAGATCAGAGAGAGGGAGAGAGAGAGAGTGCAGGGGAGAGTGAGATGAGGGAGAGAAAGAGAGACAGGGAGAGGAAACGCTCTAATATACTATCCAAATGTGCTTGTGCTTCTTCAAAGACAGACTTGATATGCTGCTTACCTGCTAGAAGGCTATATTGGTTTCTAAGGAACCAAGTTTCAACTCCTCAGCCACTTTTTGTGATCTGTTTTCAGGCTATTCTTGAGCCTCACAACCCACCCTTGTCCTACATTGAGTCACATTAAACTCCTCCTGTGCTAAGCATCTGACTGGGCCAGAGCACACCTGATTCCTTTTGCATCTCTTGTATCCAGCATTGCACTTGGGGCTGTGCTCACCTCCACCAAAGCAAATGACTATGGCTGTAGGCTGATCATAGTCTGTGCTAGTAACCAGTGCATTTGTCAGACATGAAGTAACACAACTATAACTATAATAAAGCTTCAATTGCTTACTGTGCCCTACATAAGAGAGTAACCCACATTCTCCCTGTGCTAAGTAGTTTGTCGTGCACCGCTTTGAACTGACTAGACACTTTTCAAAAGAAGTACAAATGGCCAATGATCACATGAAAAAAATGGTCATCATCTTCAGGCACTAGGAAAATGCAAAGCAAGATTACCTTGAGATTCCACCTTACCTCAGTACTCTATCAAGAACACAGAAGGCAACAAGTGCCAGTCAGGTTGTGGGGAAAAAAGAAACCCTTCGAATTATGGTAGGAATGTAAACTTGTACAACTACTGTTGTAATCAGTGTGAAAATTCCTCAAAAAGCTAAACATAGAAATTTTATTTGACTCAGCCATACCTCTCTTGGATATATACCTGGAAGAGTTTAGTCCTTATAGTGCATGTATAGTGAGACACGCATACCCACATTTATAGCAATGCAATCCACAATAACTAAGCTCTGGAAACAGCTCAGGTGGCCATTAAAAGATGAATAGATGAAGAAAATGTGATATATATACACAATAGAATATTATTCATCCATAAAGAAGAATAAAATCATTTTCATTTTTAGGGAAATGGATGGATCTTGACAATCTAATGTTAAGTAAAGTAAGTCAGACAAGGAGTTAAATATTGTATGGGTTCTCTTAAGTGAGGAATACAAAATATAAATAAATTAAAGAGCAAAATGAAAAAGAGAGAGTATGAAACAGAGAAGTAGACTTTTTGGAGATTTGGAAGGGGAATAGTAAAAGGGTAGGAAGATAGGTAGGGATTGAAAATGATCAGGATATGATTTTTATACCAATTCCATGAAATAAACACAGCTATTAAATAATTTAAACATGCACTTCTAAAATGTGTTACACATGGAAAATAGGGCTTGTATAGTGTTGGGAACACAGTAAATACTTAGAAAAGGATAAAAAACTATTTTATAGAGATAATGCATGTAGTATTTCTAGAGCCTGGAACATGATAAATGACGTTACTAGCTTTTATGTAGAATGAAATCTTACTGTGAATGGGCTTGAAATATACACTAGAAGTTTAAGTAAATGGGGAGGAAGATATAGTGCATTTTGAATAAAAATATGACATGAAGAAAATATGATTCTGGAAAGATGAGTTTCTTATGAGGCAGACTCAAGTGGAAGAGACTTGAAGTGAATTATTCAGGAAGTGGATGCAGCACATAGGATGTGAAGAAGGGAAGATTGGATAAGATCTTTTGTTTCTGTCTTTGCTGAACTTTAGAATCACAAGTCAATGGCATATGCATTCCTGAAACAAACATGTGAACAACAGAGGGCCAATATTCACATTATCAAGCCCCAGTTCCCACAGACATGTGATATAAAGAATCCAAAGATGTAGACTTTAAATTTCTTTTAGGTCTGTTGCTTAGTTTTTGTTGGACCCACTTTGATTTCTTTGGATCTTGAGAACAGGAGTCCATTCCATGCCTGTGTGGCTATGTTTATGTTGGCTGCCACTCCTTATACCTGGGGGTAATAGATCTTGTCCTCTCTGCTACTCTCCTTGTCGTAACCTTGGGGTAAACACAAGATCTAAGCTAAACCTATTACAATACTTCATCTTTTAAGTGATTTGTGACCTCCAGGGCAGTCAAATTTTTCCTTGAGATTTCATATCTGGAAATGAGAGAGGGAAACCTTACTTTTTTCTCCTCTGATTATAAGGCAATAAGAATATGAGACTAGAGATGGTTTTTTAATTTTTGTTTTTGTTTATTAGTACATGTGTGTGGTACATAATGTTTACATTCCTTATGAGAAGTTGGTGCATGTACATAATACAACTTAATTCCTTTTTTTCATTTTTATTTTAAAGAGGTTAAGAGAAAACAAAACAATAAAAACAAAAAATAAAACCCAGTAGAAATGATATAGGATTTCAAAACAAACTGATAGAATATTAACAATAGTCCTTATATTGCATATTGTTATCTTCAAAATAGTTGCTCAGATTACAAGATACAGGCGTGCAAAATAGATCAAGCAATATAAGTTTTCCTTCCCTAAACTAATAGGATCAATAGCACAATTATCTTAGCTATCTTGTGTGTGTATATATATATATTCCCCTTTCTTCTTTTCTCTTTTTTCTCATCCCAATTGTTCTTTTGTTTTGAGCAGTGTCATTCGCTTACATAATATCTATGGTACATTTTGGACCTTATTTAATCTTTCAGTTTCTTACACAAGGGATACAATATGATGTTTACACCTGTGACTCTGAATTATTTCACTATGGGTATGGCCTGTAGTTGCATCCGTTTACCCATAAAAGCCTCAAGTTTGTCCTTCTTTATAGCCGAGTAGTACTCCATTGTATAAAAATATTGCATCTCTTTTATTGATTCCTCAGTTGATGGACATTTGGGTTGTTTCCAAGATTTAACTATTACAAATTATTCTGTTATAAATGTACATGCATGTATATCGCCATAATATGATGTTTTTAATTCTTCTAGGAAAATGCTCAGAAAGGGAATAGCTAGGTTGAATGGGACATTGAATGCTAGTTTTTTGAGGAACCTCCACACTGATTTCCACAGTGGTTGCATAGTCTGCACTCCCAATGACAGTGGGGAAGAGTTCCTTTTTCCCCCTAGCCCTGCCAGTATTCATTATTGGTTGCTTTCTTGCTAATAGCCATTCTTTCTGGAGTGAGATGGAATCTCAGTGTTAATTTACATTTCTCAAATAACCAATGATGTTGAACATTTTTTTTCATATATTTATTTGCCATTTGTATTTCTTCATCTGAGAAGTGTGTATTCATCTCAGAAGCCTAATTTTGGATTGAGTCTTTGAATTTTGGGGACCTGATTTTTAAAAATTCTTTATATGTTCTAGATAGGAGTCCTTTGTCTGAGGGATTTTTTTTTCCAATTCATGGATTTTCTTTTCACTCTGTTGGAGATTTCTTTTGACATGCAAAAACTTTTTAATAAGATGAGATCTCAATTGTTGATTCTGGGAAGTATTTCCCGTGCAGTTTGATTTTTGTTTATAAACTCTCTGACTATCTGTATGTATTCAAGATTTCTACCTACTTTGTCTTCCAGCAGATTTAGTGTTTCTGTTTTAATATTTAGATCTTTGATCTATTTTGACTTTAGTGCATGAGTCTGGTTTTCTAGATCTAATAACCAAATTCAGTAATGTAGCTGGATACAAAGTCAGCACTCAAAAATCAATAGCATTCCTGTACACAAACAACAAACTCACTGAGAGAGAAATAACGGAAACCATACCCTTCACAATGGACACCCCCAAATGAAATACTTAGGAATCAATCTAACAAAGAAAGTGAAAGATCTATACATTGAAAATTACAGTACTCTGAAAAAAAAAAAAAAGAAATTGAAGAGGATTTCAGAAAATTGAAAGACATTTCTTGTTCATGGATAGAAAGAACAAACATTGTGAAAATGGCCATTCTCCCAAAATTGTTATACACATTTAATGCAATTCCAATCAAAATACTATTAGTATACCTCACAGATACAGAGAAATCATTCCTAAAATATATCTGGAACCAGAAGAGACCTACAATAGCAAAGGCAATCCTGGGCAACAAATGCAAGGCAGGGAGTATCACAATCCCTGGCTTGAAATTATACTACAAGGCTACTGTGATAAAAATCAGCATGGTACTGGCAAAAAGATAGACCTGAAGATCAGTGGAATAGATTAGATGACACAGCCACAACTACAAACACACTTAGCCACCTTATCTTTGATAAAGGGACCAAACATGTTCACTGGAAGAAAGACAGCCTTTTTATTAAGTGGTGCTGGAAAAACTAGCTTTCCATATTCTGAAAACTAAAACTAGACCCATGTCTATCACCATGGAGATGGCTTTGAAATTCAAGAGAATGATGCTGGTATCAGTGACAAGCTGGGGTAGGTGAGAGGAGAGCCAGGGGGAGAGGACAGCATAGTAGAAGGGAGGTCTGCAGAGTTCCCCACCTGAGAGTTCTCTGGAAATGTCTTGTTCTCAAGGCTTTTTCTTCTGTTTGTAAGCTGCTGCAGTGTCCTCCTGATAATTTCTTCTTATTATATAGCCTAGTTCAATCTGATGAAGAAACTCAAGGTATGAACGTCTTTGGAATCTTACAAAGACAGAAGCCTGAAAAGATTGCTTTGCACCTGGGAATGTTCATTCAGTTATATAACAATAATATATATAATAGTTAGTGAACACCTGCTGTGTGCCAGGTGCCATGCTAGTTGTTGAGGATAAAAAGTTGACAGGATGCCTGCCCTTCGAGTGGTTTTAGTCCAGTGGGACTAAGTATGAGAAGGGAAGCTGAGTGTAATGGGAAGTACTATCAGGCCATCTGGCTTGATTTGAGGGGGTGTTCAGGTCAGAATCTTCAAACAAAGAATCTTTAAGCTTGAGGCTGAAAAAGAAGGAATAACTTAGGTAAAGAGGTGATGAAGAGTGCCCTAAACAGAGAAAAAAAATGAAAAGAGGCAGAAGGAGGAGAGAGACAGGGATAGAGGAAATGTAGGAGGGAGGGATACAGAGAGAGAGAGATAGGAGAGGGAAAGTTAGAGAGGTACTGAGATACCCAAGGGAAGAACGGAACCTGGTTAGGTGCATTCTCTGTAGCTTCAGGAACCTGTGGAGGAGGTGTCACACGTTGTTTTGCTCACAGACCATATTTAGTACCTTCAGGCAACCTGCCTCGGGGGTCACCACCCTTCTGTGATAGTGCAAATTGCAAATAATGTCTGGTGCTCTGAGGTTGTCTCACTGGAGTTAGGCGAAGGAAGGGAGATTAGAATAGACATTTATTTATTTTTCATTTTTCAGTTAGCTTGGTGTGGGCTAACTGGTTTTCAGGATCTGATTATTTCCTCCCCAAGGGTCCTGTGGTCAGACACCAGCTGTGAGGATCCGTTACCATGGGTGACATTTTCCTCCAATGAGGGACTGTGCAGCTTGTTTGCAAAGTGGCAGATGGAGCAGCTGATCGATGCTGTCTGGGAGGTAGGTGTCCCGCCCCTAGTGGCTCTGCCACACAATGAGAGCTGGACCCTAGGGGCTCCTGGAACACAGGCCAGTGACTGGGCCTTTGATTAGAAAAGACCTCCCTCACCAGGGGTTCTCCTCCCAAACAATGCTCTGTTCTTTACTAAGGTGGCCTCAGCACTTCCAGGATTTTTACAGCCCCTGCTTCAGGCAACACTCCAGGGAAAAGCTTCTGCCAAACCTCACAGCCCTGTGTGAATGATACCCAATATTCCATTTCACTAAAACCCAGCAGGCTGTTTCTGTGTGTTAGCAGTATCTGTATTCAAGCAGTAAATTGAATGGGGAAAGGATGGAGGTAGAGACCTGTCCTCAAGGACCTCAGGACCTCTTAGGTGTGTTCAGTGGGGTCACAGAACAGTCAAAAGCCAACCAGCCATTGGTCCAACTCATTTATTGAGTAAACTTGAAAGGAACATTGGCAATATGGCAGGCATTGGTTAAGGCCTGAGGATATGAAGGTGGCTAAGGGGTGGTTGGTGCACCTCTGTTACCATATTTAACTGTGTGCTACCTAACAATGGGAATGCCTAGGACTTAGCTGAAGTTCACTGTACTATCTCATTAAATGATTAGAATTGGATGAGATGGTTTGCCAATGTTTCAGTTTTTTGGGTAAAGAAAGTAGGACAAAAGATAGACAATTACATTTTCCATCATTGTCTGGACTAGACTGCATCTGGGGCTAATGCTGATCAATATTCAGGCTCTGTTTCTATTGGTGTCACAGGTTTTAGCATTTATGTATATACATATACATACACACACACACTCTCTTTCTCTCTCTCTAACATATATGTGCATATGTAAATTTTATTGGCAGAATATATAAATGCTTAATTTTTGAGTGGCTTAAGATCAGGTGGTAAGGAGGAATTAATCTTTGATTCCTCGATTCCCAGTGGGAGAGGTGTAAGGAACTCTGAACTCGTATTTGTATGCATTGTAAGACTAGGCCATGCATCAAACTGAACCTCAACTTTGTCATCCTCAAGGACTCCAAGTTGGCCTTGTGCCAGCCTTACCAGGTCCAAATAAAGGTCTGATCAAGGTGTGATCTGTGGGCTCAGGAGGACAGCATACATGACAAGCATTACCCGGGCTTCATGGATGTCGTGTGTTCTTCCCAAAGCCAGTAGCTGTTACCATGCCTGCTTTCTGCTGTTTGAGTCAAGGAGTTAGCGGCTAAAAATTCTTGGAATTTGAGAAGGTAGTTTACTGAATAAATAAGGAGATGGCTTTTCTCTTTCTGTTTGAAAAAGAGAAAAAGAAAGCAAAGCCCAGTTTTCCTCATCGCCCTCCTTTCTCTCTTCTTCCATTTAGTTTTCTAAAGTTTTATCCCACAATGCTCCCCTTCCTACCACACTGGTAATTTTATTTCTCTAAGCCGCTATGCATATCAGCACCACTATTTTAATTAGCAAGAAGCAAACAGGAGTACAGAGCTAGAAGGCACAGCAAGGGAGCCCACCACTTCCACGCTTTAATTATTCATCGAGGTAAATAAAATTAAATATTTTCTCAGCAATCCAGAGCAGGATCTGAAGTAATTACACTGTCAAATTCATCAAAAATTCTCTCATCAAAATAAAAACCTTGATGTCATTTAATAATTTATAATACAAATACACAGAAATTGTGAAATATTATAAATAGAAAACTGCAGGGTAAGTGAACATGAATTAGTTAAGGGTTATGCTCTAGAAAGAGGCTGTCATGAGCTGTATAAATTTTTAATCAGAAATGGTTTTGAGGCCTAATTTAGAGTATGCAATATACCACAAACTTTAGAATACCAAGGCTGCAACAAAATAACAAATTCCTCCTTCCAGGAGGTTTGTAAACACTGCTTTTGGAGAGAAACCTGAGGTCTCAAGATGACTCCAGACAAGAGAATGGCATGTCATCTTTGATGTCCCACCCCACCTGTAACACTGTGCATCCTGTCTACACGGGTAGCAGACGCATTAACCTCCATGTAGTGATGAGCAAGAGCAAATGGAAAAAGTCTGGTTCATTTCCACCCAGAGAGAAAGACAGTCTCAGCTATTAAATTTCGTAAAACAATGTGCAATTCTGGAAGCCATATGGTTTCATCCCAGTTAGAAACGGTTTTGACCTGTGGAGTTGCTGTATGGGAAAAGCCTAAAGCCAATAGAAGGAGCCAGATTTTCATTTCCTAATTTTCCCAGAAGGATTCTTACATAGATGGGTCCTGCTCTGCCTCAGGAAGCTGTCTCTGGGGACTCTCCTGTTTCTGGACAGATGAGTAGTGGATGAGACGGGTGAGACTCTATTTCCCAGGAATGAATGGGCAAAAAGCTGCTCACTGGCTTGAAGTGAAAACTGCTTTCAAAACAGTTAATTAGGGAAGAGGCAAGGTCAGATTTCACTCCGAGACCTAGGAGGTGAATGTCAACAGCAACATGGCCCAGTGAGTCTCTTACTACAAAGGCAAAACTGGCCTCTTTTCTGCTTAAAACCTTTCAAATGCTTCCCTTTTGCTTAGGGTGCAGCAAACCCTTCTAATAAACATTTTAAGGGCCCAAAGTTTCTGGTTCTAGTCAGTTTCCCCAAGGTAGTGTCTCATCCCTCTCTGCTCCCAGATCACAGTTCTCTCTGCCCTTCCACCCTCCTTGAACACACAGGCACATTCTGTTCCATTTCCTTGCTGGTCTGTTTCTTGTCTTTCAGGGTCAAATTTAGATGTCTTCTCTTTCAGGATGCCTTCCCTCGTCACAAATGTCATAAAGTTGTCTTGATAAACCTCCTGTGACACCTTTCACCTCTCCTTTATAAAACTGCCAGCCCTTCTGTATTTACAGTAAACTACCAACAATATTGTTCTTATCTGTTTCCATGATGACTAGACTCTCAGTGAAGGGAGAAATCATATATTTCAGGGATCTTTCTCTTGGCCCCACAGTGAGACCTTTTATGATCTCATCAGTAATGCATATTCTCATGCTTATCTCTTTTCTTCATTCTCTGAACTCTGTACTCAATTTATCCATTGCACCTGACATCTTCACCATTCCTGACTAGCTTCTTTCCACATTGGGGTCTGTCTCTGGAAGTCTCTCTCTACAGATATCTGCAGAGCATGTCCTTCAACTCTGTTTTATCATCACCTTCACCTTTACCTTCTTTAGATTTCATTTTCCAGGAGAATTCTTCCTTTTTGTGAACTCTAATCCATTCCCACCTACCAACAC
This sequence comes from Dolichotis patagonum, assembly GCA_004027295.1. NCBI lineage: Eukaryota > Metazoa > Chordata > Mammalia > Rodentia > Caviidae > Dolichotis > Dolichotis patagonum. The sequence goes on from PVJX010003865.1 coordinate 83,738, forward strand.
TCTGATTTCCCTTTCATATTTTTGTTTTCATTCTCCTTACCATTAAGCTATGTATTTTATTTGTTTACCGTATTTAGTGTCTGTCTTTTTCCTCAGATGCAAGCTCCATGAGGCAGGGATTTTTGTCTGTATTATCTACTGCTATATCATCAGTGCATAGAGAATGACCTGGTACATAGCAGACAGTAGGTATTTGTTGTAAAAATAAAATAACTATCATTACATGAAAGTGAACACATGAAGAGCTCTTAACTTCACCCTGTTATGGAAAACCCTGTTCTGAGAATGTTGGGGCTTGTAGGAGATGCTGTGGTGGCTGGGGTGTAGGGTTTGGGAAGCTCCGAGAGAAATCAGTTGGGCTCCTCGTAACTTTCTAGGGTAGGAGGGCCAAGGTCGTGTGAGGTTTCAATAACTATAGCTTTGTCTGAGAAAGACTCATGGTTGATGGGATAAAGTTGATCCTACTAACAATTTATCCTTGGGCAGGAAATGACCATGTGCTATTATAGACCAAGGATGACAAATGGATTTAAATACCAGTGCCAGTTCCAATTGATTGGTAGTGGTTCCTGGCAAGGCTGTGTTAAGAAGGATTCGGAGGCTATTTCTATGTCTAGTGGAAGAGTATTGTGATTAATTGATGTTTTGAGCTTGGAAGGGGTATGTGGCAGCAAGTGTATTATGCTCAGACTAACTCAGTCATTGCCATGGGCAATGAATCCACACTGATTGGCTTTGATTGTTATGATTCATTCCCTCTAGGGATGGCCATTCATTCTTTTTCTGAAATCATGGCTGTTTAGCAAGTGATTATCCAGCTAAAACTGAGGCTTTGTCATCAAAGAAGATGATGATAGAACTAATACTGTACCTATTTCAGTGACTTCACGCCAGTATATTTCTTTGGATTCTAGTTTTCCCATTGATAAACTAAGGATATCAGGTAGGATGGCTTCTAATAAAGAGATTATTGTCATAGATCTTGTGGACATTGTTCTCTGATGGGATGAAGTTGAGATTTCCTTCAAGGGCCTTGAGTTGGGACCAACTTGTTATCTGAGCTCTAGGGCACCACTGGCTTAGGTCACCAAAAACCTTATTTCATCAGTTTCCTGACAGGCAGATCCATTATAGGTTCTGAATCCCATAAAACTTCACGTCTTGGATTTTACATGCCCGGAGTGAATGTGGTCTAGGTGAGGGATGTATGTGTGCAGGTTCGTTAGCTTTTGGTTACATAATAGATTGATTTTAAAAGTGCTTTCAAGACTTATAAAGTACTATATGCTTGGAGGTTTTCCCAATAGCTCCCTCTTCTCACATGCACCATGGTCCCAAATCTCTGCATCCCCTCACAATTTGCCTTGACTCAAGGCACTTTATTGGCCAATTTAAAGTAAGCTAGTCCCAGGGGCTCTTGGGCCATGAACTTCAAACATAATTTATTATTCCCATTATTAAAAATAATAGAAATGATGTGGAATTAGGAGTTACAAAGACAAGTGAGTAGACCATGGGGGACTGATGCTGAGGTCGCCTCTTCTTTTGAGGTACCAGTTTTCTTCTGTGTAGGTGCTGGTTGCAGACTGCCTAGCAAGTGAGATGGCTCATCTGAGGAAAGTACTGGGAATCTTATTTTACTGGGCCAGGGAGACACATATATAGTCAAGGTATGCACAGGCAATGGAGGGAGGCGGGGCAGGGATCTGTAAAAATTGATACAGTTGAAGTCAACCTACATTCCTTGTCTATTGGGATCTCCTTAGCAACAATCTCCTCTACTCCGCTACGTGCCCTCGAAGGGTTTTATGAACGATTTGTAGCTTTTCCTTTTGCTTATGACTAAAAAGAGGAATCCTAAGTGATGTGGGATTTCTTGCCTGGCTTTGAAGAGATCCTTTTTTAATCTTAATAATGTGCTGGGTCGCTGAAGTCATCTTCCTATTCCTAATAGCCGCACTGCTACCATTCTCTCTCTCTGCAGAAGGAATGGCTATTAAAGGGAATAAGTTTAGCTCTCAAACTACTATGGTTCCAGAGTTAGGTTTATATTCCTGGAAGGCCTTTTAGAATCATTGTTTTGGAAAAAAGTGGCCCCTAAAGATATTAAGGGTAGAGCCAAAATCACCAAGTTAAAATGGATATAGGCCATCACTGAGCTGCTATGAAATATCTCGACATTTGGTAGTGTTAGAATGATTGGTAAAATCTGCCATACAATGCAAGAAGTCCTCCCTAGTCTCTTGTAACAAACCAAATTAAACCAAACCAAAAAGAGTAGATTACTTATTCTGCATAATTTTGATTGTTAAATCAAACAGATATTTTAAAAGTACACAGAATATCTACAATTTAATGACTTATAAGGCACCACCCTTATGACCACCACTGACAGATAAAACTCCAGAAGGCTCCCCACATCCCACCCCGTCTCACCCTGTGTTTTCTCCCAGGGTAACCATTATCCTGGCTTACTTAGGACCCACTTCCTTGCTTCCAGGTGTATATCTCTGTATGTGCTAGTCGACTCTTGTCCATTAAAGAATGAATATGTCTTTCAAGTGTCCTATGATATATATATTCCTCAAATAGCTCCTCTCCCAATTTTCTTTCTTTTTTTTCAGAACAAGTGATTTAATGTGGGCCTTCACTCTGAGCCACATCCCCATCCATTTTTAAAAAGTTTTTATTTTGAGACAGGGTCTAGGTAAATTGCTAAGTTCTCCAGGCTGGGTTTGAACTAGGGCTCTTCTTGCCTCAGCCTCTCAAGAGTGGTGGGATTACAGGTATTCACCACCTTGCCAGGCTCTCATCTAGCCCCTGCCTTTTTCTAACAGTTTTTCTTTTGACCTATAGAGTTTTCCTTTAATATGGATATCACTGATTGCACACTATGTAGTTTATCAGGCTCTCTGTCCTCTATATTTTTGGCAGTTTGGGAGATGTATTTAGAGGCTTGTAAATTCACATTCAGTCTATTGGGTAGGTGGCATTGAATTCTTTTACTAGGAGGCACACAGTGTCTGGATTGTGCCTTTTATTTTGAAGTTAACATCACCAAATGCTCAATATCTGGGTCCATTAATTCACTGGACATTATTACTAAATGGTGATATTCGATTCTATTATTTATCTTTAATTTATTATCTAGAAGACATTTCAACAGATGTTCCCTTTCATTGACACTTTGATTACCCAGTGATATGGCTCATATAGGAGCTGCGTGATACGTTTGATTTTCTTCCTTTTTTTTCATTAGTTTTCAAATTAATGAATTAATTTCTATTATCCTCTGAAGGCAACTAATTAGTTTTTAAAAAGTCTTTATAAATTCAAAGACTTGCACATAAATTCATGATCTTCTTGACTGCACTTTTAGTCCGTGTCTCAGGTGTCTATAATGGTCTGGACACATGGGTCAGTGTTTATACTTGTGAACATGCATAATTCCTTCTTCCAAATTATCCAGAAAGAAAGCAGCCAGAGTCTACGAACTGCTCAAAGACCAGTGGTGAAGGCTTGGTTCTGATTTCTTTCTTTCTTCTTTTTTTTTTATTTGAAAGAGAATAAAACAAAAGGGGGCAGTACAAAGCAGATCAGAACAGGACAACATAGGCAACACAGTACTTTACATTAAGTCAACTGGACATCAACAGTAGCTAACACCATAACTCTTACTCTGCTATAGTTGAACATAGTTTCAAATATAATAATATCAAACATAACACAATAGCATAAAGCCATGCATAGAGTGAAAGAATTACAGGGCTTTCTGAACCGAATAACAGAAAATGTTCAATGGGTACTATCTCATTTTTGATAAAAAAGAAAAAAAATTTGTTTGAGCTATCACACATATTCAAATTCCAATAAGACACAATGTGATAGAACCAATGGTAGTAGAACAAAAAAAAAGCATGGTAGGACTTCTAAGAAGGATGATATTAAATCAGCAATAGCTGTCATAATGTTTTGTTTCCTTCAAAACTGCTATTCATATCATCAAGTATGATACAGTCAAACAAAACAGGATAAAACCATTCCAACTGATGATTGAAAACTTTGAAAGACTTCGAAGCTGTGAGATGGGGACTCATGCTTACCATAAAGTCTTATATACTCTTATCAAATCTCATATTAGGGAGATTATATGGTATTTTCCCTTGTGAGTTTGGTTT